>JACEGR010004336.1:0-88865 GCA_014170235.1 Listronotus bonariensis
TTTTTAATGGAACCCCCTATCTTTTTTTTACCTTATTCTATTAGGCATCAAAAAGAGGGGTAAGTTTGTATAAGGATGTCTATTTCAAAAATTTATGGTTTTTATCAGTTGTACAATAAATTCGTTGACACCCGTGTATTTATAACTACGTACGTGTTGTGTGTTGTTTAAACTAATTTTTAACAGTAAATGACAACCTTATTTAAATTTCCTTAAAACTTGAAAATTAAAATTAATCAGTTAAAACCATTAGCAGTCAGGTGAAAACTAGAAACTTGAATTTTTTGTTGGAAAATTTCCCTTAAACTTTCCTTAAGAATTTCCACTGAAAGACAAGTGCGAACGTGTGCACGGGAAAAGCCAGAGCGTTAATCTTGACGTAAATATTTCCCGGTGTATTTAGCAAGGTGCAACCCTTCCCATTAATTAGTGTAACTCCACCCGGGGAGCCCTAAGCCGCCCTTTCTTAAGGACCGCGCTAAACATTAAGGCGCGCCCGCATCGCCACCTCACTCTCTCCTTTAATTCTTTCTTTGATAATTAGGCTCTATAAAAATAACAATTTTTAATTTTGAATATTTGTAGAGTGAAAAGAATATAAGTTTCTAAGTAAAATTTTGATTAATACAGGATGGCCCACCATATTCGACACGGTCTGTAGCTGGATAACCATGGGGTTTTCAAAAAAGTAAATACTGGAACATATACAGGTCGGATAAGACCACAGTATAAAATTATTTTAGTCTATACAGGATGTCTCAAAAAGTGTGACGTATCAAAGTTATATTTTTTTAAATGAAACACCCTATATTTCATAACGGTTTTAGATTCTACTTTAAAACATAACTCAAGTTTGTTAATAGTACTAAGTATCTAATTTTATTCGTTTTTGTGATATTTGATTTTTTGAAACATGCAGAGGTAAAATTAAATTAATTTTACTTTAACACTTTTAACACTTTAAAAAAATTAAATGCTGGCTATTTGGTTTCATACCAGTGCCATAAAACCCAACCACACACACACACACACAACACTTTAAAGTTTAAAATGTGTAACAATATTAGAAAAAGTCAGCCATATCATACGTAGGTCAAATCAAGATCAAATATTGTACAGGGTGATCAAAAATAATTTCAATTATAGAGGATCAAATAGCTATATCTCTCTTATTTTAAATGGAACACCCTCTATTTTTTACGTTACATGATGACAAATAAAATACTCTTTCAAATGGTGTATAGGTTGCCTCTACCTATCTTTTGTGCTTTTTTAGTAAAATCCGTTTTTACAAATTTTTAGTCCAAATGTTTATTTAAATTAAAGTTGGCTGTGACATAGCAGCCATTAATATTTTTCTTAAGAAAATAACAACGACCATTTATTGATTACTAGTGTTTTAGGCAGTTTAAAGAAATTAAAATAATTTTAAATAAAAACCCTTCTTCTACAACAACACGATGATATAATACTCTGGTAGGATGTGAAAAAAGTGATTTACTTTTAGTCTAGAGTTAATCCTGAAAAATATTCCAGGAGAAACCATCTGATAACCTTAATAGTTGTTTTAAAAATTTGACACAGTGATTATGGATAATGGAAGAAACGAGTTATAGGTCACAGAATGTCGTCATAACTGACCAGAGGCATTATTAAGATTGTTAAAAAACACACACAGTTTTATCATTACCACATTCAGCTGAAATAAGTGTTATTGGAAGTAGCATTATAAGCAACTAATGAATTTTTTTCTGTGAATTTTAAAAATAGTGGCATATAATACAAAATCTTTTAATTTTGTGCTTTTTTCCAACAAATTTACATTTTGCAATAACGGCTTAGTAAATAGGCATAAATATCACAGCCTACTTACATTTAAATAGACATTTGGAATAAAAATATGTTAAAACGGAATTTACTTAAAAGTATAAAAAATAGGTATAGGCAACCTATACAGCATTTGAAAGAGCATTTGGTTTGTCATCATGTGGTGTAAAAAACTACAGGGTGTTCCATTTAAAATAAGAGAGATATTGCAATTTGACTTTTTAAAAAATAAAATATTTTTTGATCACCCTGTATAATCTATGATCTCGATATGACCTACGTATGACAAGGCAGACTTTTTCTAATTTTGTAACAAATTTTAAAGTTTAAGGAGTTTATGTTGTTCAAATAAGATTAATTTAATTGCACCCCTGCATTTTGAAAAAAATCAAATATCACAAAAACGAATAAAATTAGACACTTAGTACTATAAACAAACTTAAGTTATTTTTTATGTAGAATCTATATATGTTCCAGTATTTACTTTTTTAAAAACCCCATGGTTATCCAGCTACAGACCGTGTCGAATATGGTGGGCCACCCTGTATATAATAAAACTGTTCATCTCCTACTACTTTGTCAGAAGCTTCGACAAATAACCCCAGGCTCCCTTACTATTACGAAAATCTAATATTCCTTTTTATTTTATGAAGCCATCTAACGGTTTAGGAAGTTAAATTAAAAACTTTTTAAAAAACAACTTTTCACATTTTTTCTTATTTTGAGCTTATATAAAAGACTGTCTAAAAATGGTAATAAGTCAGGTATATTTTATTTTCAAAAACAAAGTAATCAATGCAAAATACAGGGTGCTTTAGAAATCAATTACGAAATTTAAGGCGGTAATTTTACATGTTCGATTAAAGCCTCGCTCAGCAAACTCCACCGTGGACAATGGCTAATTACTAAAACTTAAATCTATTATATAACTTAAAACCATTATTTAAAAAAAAAGAAACCAAAAAATGATATGAACTTTCTTTTTAAACAGTTTTCCACCATTTTGCCTGAGTTTTACGTAGGGTGTTCGAAAAGTTTTGAGATATACTTACATTTATTTGATTTTTTCAAAATAATTTCCACCACATTGAATACACTTTTCCATTCTAACAAACCAGTCACCGAAAATAGCTTTCCACTTTTCCTTTGAAATTTCAGCGCATATTTTATCCCAGGCCTCCAGTAGCGCGTCTTCAGTTCTAAACTTTTGTCTTTTCAGTTGGCTCTTGACAAAAGGAAACAACCCAAAGTTACACGGCGCCAAGTCGGGGCTATAAGACGGATGTTCCAAAAGTCTCAAGCCTGCATCTGTCAAAAATTGACTGGCAAGTTCAGCTCGATGAGGTGAGGCATTGTCATGGTGAAGGTACCAGCTAGCGAGTTGCGAGTTTGGGCGAATCACTCTTAACTTTTCTATAAGTTTTGAAAGGCATAATGTAGTGTACCAGAGAGCATTTACGGTCTTCTGTTCTCAGAGCACAACACGTTCAATTATTCCTCTTGAACCAAAGAAAACAACTATCATTATTTTTTTACAGATCTTGATTTGCGAACTTCGGTCGAAGTTTCTTCACCTTCGAGAACCCATATCTTATTCTGTTGTTAAGTTGGGACGTCGTAATAATAAAGATAAGTTTCATCTCCCGTGACGATTGACACTATGTCTTTAGATTTACCCTCCTGGAATTTGGACATCATTTTTTTACACCAATTCACTCTTTGTGTCTGCTGCTCGGGAGTTAACTTGTGTGGAACCTAAAGAGTACAAATTTTTCTAAAACCGAAGTGCTCATGTATGATCGTGTGTAATGTTGCTAAACTAATGTTCAATGTCTCTTCTAACTGTCGATATGTAATTTGTCGTTTTGTTTCTATAGCTTTTTGGACGGCAGATATGTTTTCTGGGGTAACCACTTCACACGGTCGACCTGAGCGTGAGGCGTCTTCAAGCGAAAACGAGCCCCGCTGAAATTGTTTGTACCATCTGCATATGGTCGCACGAGATGGACAGTCATCACCAAGTATAGGCTTCATTTCTTCTAAACACTGTTCTTGAGATAACCCACGTGAAAAGTTGTATTTCAAAATTGCACGGCACTGGATAGTCGTCCACGACGCAATTGCGCTAAAATCGCTGGACACGAACTAGCGCAAAACTGATAGTTTACTAATAACTATGTTGGACTACGACATGTCATGACATGTACAAACAAAAAACATCAATGTTACTTTCCTGCACCGTTTAGTTACAAAGTATCTCAAAACTTACTGAACACCCTACGTACTTTTACAATATAACAGAACATACCTCACATGCTATTGAAAAATATACCTCATATTTTAAATTGGAAACATATTTCGAATTTAGCCGTTTTCTTATCGGCAAAGCAATGTTTCTCTCGCCTGAAATTTATTTTGCCTAAAAAGTTAAAAAGGAAATCGACATTTCGATATTTTCAACGTTTCTTTCGAATTACCAGCTTATACTGTAGATGACCCTTTAATTTCCGTTTTGAAATATACCACTTTATTTTTTAAATATTTACCTTAACATTCATTTATTTTTTTATGACCATTAAAAAAATGGTGTTTTTTTAATCGTTAACATGAAGATCAAGTTCTCCATTCTAGTACAGTAGTAGTAACCAAAGTCGGTCTATATAGGGTCGCGACATTCGGCCATATTGCTTTGACGTGTTATGACGTCACATCTCCCATTTTTCAGCCATGTTGTTCAGTGCCGGAGATATACAGTTTATTGTATTAGTAGAACAACCGTTTACACAACAGTTTTTAATTATTATTAAGTTGTAAATTCTTTAACTTTAAATAAAAAACATTTGGAATTACTTCTTTCAACAAATATCACTTCCAAAACAATGCAAAAATGAAATGCGCAAATTCTAGACGCCACTGGATTGACCATCATCTTTGATGTTACCCAGTCTTGCCAACTTTTCTCCGTGGAGTGCCCTTCCTTGCGTCCTTGACCTCGAACCGCCTAAAAGTTGAGGATATGTCGCAACCTTATAAATATAAACTAAGCTTGGTAGTAACTTTTTTAACACTTCGAAGCTTTTTTCACACTTTGAATTAGTGTTTTGTTTCAATGTCTACTACAATAAACCTAAATATCAATTTATGCAATGTAACAGTAAACGCGACATCAACTAACCAGACGATCAAGTTACCTCTGATTTCGTCATTATTTCTTTTAGTTCATGTGTCACTAGTTTTAAATTTTGCGACTAATTAAAAAACATTATTGAAAATTAAAAGTAATAATAAATTTGGATGACCAAGAAATTGAAAAGGAATTTATACTGTTTTAGTAATATTTCTACAAAAATAAGTAAGTACTATTTTCAGAGACAAGAATGAGACGAGCAACTTAATGTAAATAAATTATCCGAGAGAGAGACAGCTGCTGGGCTTTCCTTGTCTGTCTTCAAGGAAGGTAAACGCAGATGGCGCGTGAGTCGACTTTATCGTTTTCCCGCCAAATTTAAATTATATAGCTGTGCTATTTTTGCCTCTTAATGTTAGGTACTTGTTTTTGTTTCCTATTAATATAAAATATTGGGGTTTAGTTCAATAATCACACACACCTAATTAAAAATGTCATTTATTTGGTTTTTATAAAGATTTTTTCTTTCAGATAACCATGTCAATATTACCTTAAATTATCGGTTGAAAAGCACAAATTTAATATATACACTGTGATCACTAATAAAAGTCAATATTCAAAGTCCAATTAAAGGTAAAAAACAACGAAACACACAATAAATCACAGAAAATGTAAACAAACTGTCCAAACAAATCGCCAATTGAAAAATATCAAACACAAATATCGAATAACATTTCAGTGTGACTGCCTGCCGCAACGTTGTCAAGTTAAAAATATTCGATTCATGGTATATTTCCTTTCTCTTAATTAGATGCGAGCCAAAAAAGGACATTAAAGTTAACATGCAGAAATTGTAAACAACTTGGCAACCAGTGCAAAGCGATGATTGCTCCATCTACGATAGCCTGCCATGATGAAAGACAACGACATATTTATTGGAACTTGCGTTAAACCAGAAAGAGATAAATACAATGGACAAATTGTTAGGACCAGTTACTCGTCTCATTGTTGTCTCTGCTATTTTCTAAAATTAAATAATAAAATGCATGGTTATAAAGAGGATAATTGTCTCACAAAAAAAAAAAGGAGGCTATGATTTTTTGTTGCAATATAATGGCTGTGCTTTTAAAAATAAGTTTAGATTAATAAAATGTATGAAATGGTATTTTGAAAATAGTTTTATACGGTCTTGGAAAAAATATAGTATGTAACACATGCATAATTTTTTTTTACTTATGGGAATGCCTAAAGTATTACTTTATGCACTTGTTACATAAATAACTATTAATATTATTAAATATTTGTTTTTGTTATAAACTAACTTTTTTATACGTCTGTCCAAAAAACAGTAGATTATCTCAGCAACCTTCAAATATAAATGAACCAAATTTTGTGCCAAGGGGTAACTGAACATGAAAAATTAAAAAAATATTTGCGTGGTTGCCAAGTTTATAGTTTTATCTTAAGGTTAGGGAATTTTAAAATTTTAAATGGAATACCCTATTTTTTATTATTGTACTCACTACTACTTTATTATAACCTTATATAATCCTGCCAATTTCGAAGGTATGGTCAATTATCTCAAATCGATCCAACCGAAATTCGTCAAAATGTTTTCAAGATTCCTAAAAAAAAAAGTTAAGAAAAAGGAATAGAAAAATTTAATTATGAAACATCGCAAAGGCCATTCTCGAATTTAGAATGTCCAGCTACTCCCCTGTAATAATTTTGACAAATTTCGGTTGGATCGTTTTTGAGATAATTGACCATACCTAGTACATAGTTGAAAAAAGCACTGTCGTAGGTGTTTTATGACAAGTAAGTGGGTAATTCAGGACCGCTTGTACTGTCCTCCACTCACGGTTCCCAACAGAGAAACTCATGGTTCCCGCGCGTATGCATTCCTATACAGTCCAACTGGACAGGCCCCGAACTTCCCACTTTGTTCGTTCTTTTATCCCTAGAGTTTCTAGATTGTGGAACTTGCTGCCCGCGGTGGTCTTTCCTTCCCCCAAATCTTTAAGTTTTTAAGTCCCGTGTTAACAAACTTCCTCTTACCTCGCTTAAGACACCCACGGTACGTTAGTATTTAGGCTTTGAGCCTTCGTGGTTTGTCCAAAGAAAAAAACTGTAATGGAGTGCATAACAGTTAATTTTTTTAATTTGAATCGTATTTTAGATCAAATTAATTAAAATTTTTGTAAAAAAGTGGCCGAAGCAAAAAACTCATCAGAAAATAAAAAAAAGATAGCTTATATTAAGGAAAGAGTTTACATACATAAAAACACACGTTTTTCGTATGTCATACTATGTATCAAGCCAACTAATATTTTTAGGCGAATAGAAAAAATATATAAAATAAAAGTAATTAAAAAAATACATAAAATTGCCATATTTAAGAAAAAGATTTGTATAAATTGTTGAATATCGAAAAAATACGATTTAATCAGAAAAACTAATTTTTAAAATTTTTCTTTAACGATATTTTATGCAACACTGTTTTTGATATATTATTTGCGATGTTGCCAATTATTATTTATATTTTATATCGTTTAATTTACTTTTCCTTTTATTATTATTTTTTTACATTTATTATTAGTAGATTCATAACGGTATGTATCAAGTAAGCAACGTAAATAACATTGAATTGATCTATTAGAAAATAATAGCTTTCATTAGAAGCCTGTAGACTTAACACAAAACTTTGTAACATTTTGCACCTCTTATTTTGCAATTCCGTTGTGGTTAACGTTATTTTGAGATTGCGCAGTACCGCAAACATGATCCGTTATCGTTATTAACCATACCGGACTCCTTTAATTACGGATGAATACCGAAGAGCTTATTGTTATCGTTATCGTTATCATTATTGTTAAACTGCGTGGTTGCCGGATTGTAGAATTTTAATATCAATTATTTAAGAAGGTTGACATTTTAATGCCGTATTAATTAAAATATCATTGATACATAGGCTCTAATTAGCGAAAAATCCATAGCAGTAAGAAAAATAAAATAGTGTAAAGAAATTAAAACGGACTTGCATTTTTAAAGATGTTTTAATTCAGTAATTAATTTACATGTTACAATTTGGCACACTGCTTTTTATTCTACTACCAAACCTAACCTTACTTTGTGTTTTGCTTATACTGTATTGTTTACATCTATTTTAAAAAACAAAATCAAGAGAACTATTTGCATATACTCAAATATCAATATATAACTTATGGAAAATAAAAGTAAGTACTGATTTTTCGTAAAATTTAAAATGGGTGAACCACAGGAAAAAATAAGGTTATGTGTCGAAAGCGCAGACGCAAGATAAATTTCTTAAAAGAGGCTGCAAAATCTCTGTCTAAAACTGTTGCCGTAATTGTTATATTTAATAACGATAACCATAAGGAGGCCAAAAAACGTCTGTTATTTTAAGAGGTGCAAAATGTCTCTATTATATACTGTAAAAGCGCTTAAAGCTCCAGAATCTCTTTTCCTGCATCGCAGGAATTTCTTTACCCCCGTCGGAAAGCCCAATAAAAATTTAATAATCGACCACATGCGTAAACCGCAGGAATGAAGGCCAATAAGACGCAGTTTCGTAACCGCAGCGCCGCCTCTTCTAACCACAAACCAACCACAAACCAAGGTAAGCGTCCCGACGTCAATTTACTGTCGTCTATAGGCGTCTTAATTCGGACTTTCAGGACCTATCAAACACTTTTATCTTTTCCTGCAATCGAATACAGAATTTTTACTGTTTTCAATCAGTAATTCCAGCAATTCCAGCTTGTATCTTAATTATTATTATTATTATTATTATTCATATTATTATTAATATCATGAAAATGAATCATTTACAACAACAAATTATCAAAAATTTATTACTAACGGGGATTTTCTTTGTTAATTTTTAAGATAATTATCTAAATAAACCAAAAAATACTTTTTCCATAAAATGTAAGGTTTTATCAAAAAATCCCCTACCACCAACATGTATGGTTAACAATGTCGTAAAAAATAACTACTAACCAGCTGGTTTTTTTTCTGTTGATTAATAGCTATTTATGTATCAAGGGCGTTACTAGGACTAAAATCGCCCTGAAGGTCGAAATAGCCTCGAGCGCCTCTGGTCCGAGGGCAAGATTTCGACCTGATGGGCATTATAGTCCAGTAAAGCCCGTGGTGCATACAATGCTTTATGTTTTACCCAAAAAGAGTTTTTCAATGACTAATTACATTATTTATTCGCAATATAAAAATAAGTTGCACCTGTACCTGTATACGTAAGTAGATAATGACTGGTGTTAAGTTTGACTTTGATATTTCTATCAGTTAGTCAGTTGGCATTTTTTATTTAACGATTTGCTCAAAATGGAAGAAATTTCACAAAATATAAGAGAAAAGGCCATAAAAGCGACCGATAATCTTTTGCCAGTTAAATCAAGGCAACAGAATGATCGGGAGTATGGCATATTTGGTATTTGGAAAGTTGCGAACGCAATTCTTCAAATAACCGAAACCGTTTTAATGGCATATTTTCAGGAACTGGTAAGTTATTGATTTTATTTTAATACATATGTTTGTATAAACTTAATCTTTATTGTGAGAGAAATAAAATTGGATAAGCAATAAAATTTCCATATTAGCGCATTAGGCATTATAAGCGGGCATTATCATAATGCCCGCTTATAATGTCCTAGGTGTGACAGCAGGTATTATTGCTACCATAACATATTCTGTTTCTAAGGTATTACAGATCAATAATAGATGGGTAACACATAAATAATATTTATATAATTTAACATCCACATTTTCCTACAAATTACAAAGTACGTCATCCTGGTTTTTTGATATTTATCAAATTAACATATTTAATTCATGCTACCCCTGTATGCTACCACTAACGAAAATTGTAAGGAAATAAGTTGCTCATCTCGTCAAAATGATGTTACTCACAAAAAATTAGCTTGTTAGTAAAAAATGAAAAAATGGTCCAAGGATCTCTGATTATTTAATCTTTTCCTGCAATCGGATCGTAAATTTTGTCCTGTTTAGCCTGCAATCCAGCAATTGCAGATTCTGTTTTCATTATTGTTATCATTATCATTATTATGACGTATTTCGGTTATCTCATCATACGAAATAAAGACACTTTATCTATTTAAGTAGTAGGACAAAAATACCTAACCTACATAAAAAATATCATGTACAGCTGTTTTTTTCATATTTTTATTTGTATGTTTATTTTTTTATTATTTCTTTAATTCGTATAGCGCTCTCTATGAGAATGTAAAGAAACTTTCTTAAAGATTTTCTGGAATTTCTCGGGGAGCTTGAAAGAAAGAGCGCAAAGTCCGAAGAAGTTTTAAAAAGACTTTGGAGCAGGGTGAGATCGGATTTTCGGTTTCTTAAGGAGATAACTGGGGTAAAAACAGGGTGTTGTGTGAGTAGGTTGTTGATATGAGGGGTGGTTTATGCAGGGTGTTTCCTTTTTGCGTTAAAAGAAAAATAGGAACTTTTTTTTGAATTAATTCTATAAAAACAAATGTTCATAAACATGTTTCCAAAATGCATTGTTTTCAAGATACGGGATGGTAAAGTTTATTCTCAATATTCCTTATTCAATTTTAATCCATTAAAAATAAAACTTTTTATATTTTTAATATTTTTACGTAGCTTGCTTAGTTTTTATAGAAAAAATCCGGTAAATTGCATATTTCTGGATCATACAAGAAACATATAAGAATCTTTCTTTTAGACAAGTGTTATAATTTTTAATTACCAATTGTGTATAAGGTTTATTTTTAATCTAACAAATTTTACCGAAGTAAGTGTTAAAATTTTAGTCTAAGTTTAACACCCTGTATCTTGACAACAAAAAAATTAGCCCATGTTTATATATACTATTTCCACAAAATTAGCTAGAAATTAGAAATAAACCCTAATTTTTTTACCACAATTAGAAAATACCCTGTACAATCTTTGAAAAAAAATGGGAACAAATTCATCTAAAATTTAGTGGTTTGATTTTTGGAAAACGCAGGAACACCTTCTCTATCTCTCTCTATTTTGTTTCTTAGTTTTGGTCCCTTCAGGTTCAATCCACCACTCTCCCCTTTCTGGACTATGCTTTCCAGGGCTTCGTCGGCGGAAAATCTGGATAATCGAATTCGTAGCTCCCATAAATTCCAAAAAGAAAACAAATAATTCAACAATCGATACAATGCATAAATTGTCGGCTGTCAAACCAAGATCTGCTACTGCTGTTACCTATAACCTTCACTTTCACTACTGACAGTTCTCATGGCACGCCCATCTATTTCCCGCCATTTGAGAAATACCTCGTGTTCACCACCAAACAGGATACCATCAGTTTATAGGAATCTTCGCTCACAGCGCTTAGATCCAGAAGAAAGATGCCGTCAATTTAGCGTGAATCTTTCCTTGATCCCCGAAGGTAAAAAACGTTCGTACGACACCCCTAGCCGCCACTCCGGGAAGAACTTTGTAGTCCTGTACGCACGTCCGCACTGTCCGGAGGTCAAACAAAGAGTGCAGGAACACTTTGTCATGGTTAATTCATGTACGGGGTTGCCCAAAAATATGCGAAGACGATCAGCTTTATTGTTTTAAATTAAAAAAAACAACTTTTTTTTAAAATCCTGAATCAAATTCTAACTATGTTTTATGTCAAAATAAATTTATGTATACAGGATAGTCCAAAAATGAGAGACTACCATCAGCATTATTTTTTTATTACATACTATAGGTACCTTAATTAATAATAATAACAACAACAAATTTACCATTGATTTCTTCCAAAATTTGTATGTAAATACCATTTAAAATTCAGGGACCTATTTTTTGAGAAAAAAACTGTCAGTTGCGTAGATCTTTATACCTCTCTGCAGGTTTTTTTAAAGTAAAGTGAAATATACACGGTGGCTCAAAAATAAGTGACGAACATCCACCTTATTATTTCAACCATTTACATATATTGGTGAATTTTTCGATACTGATGACTAGATGCAAAATCAAATACATGTCGTGCAAGCTGGATATGTTAAATTGACTTTTAATTGACTGGTTAATTTGAGTAAAGTAAACGTTAAAGACAGAATAATACACTTTAAAACAAAAACATTTTTCGTTGATTTTGAAATATAATAAAAAACAACATTTGGGAAAAACTTAAAACAATATTCTAAGGTTGCGTTTGACCAAATACTATAAAAAATTTTTATGATGTTTCACCATTAAATATTCTAGAAGCACTGAAGTCGTGAATCAGCTACTTTTTTTTGAAATGGAACCAAAATGATTTATTAAAAGTGTCAGTTGTCATTGGATATGATTATAACTGTCACTATATTTTTCACAAAAGTTTTAAAAAATGGATATATCCGGTTTTGCTTCTTAATTTCTTTCATATTTTAAAACCATAGTCAATATAGCTATTTATGTATCAAGGGCTTTACTAGGACTATAATGCCCTGAAGGTCGAAATTCGGCTGGATTGCGACCTGATGGGCATTAGAGTCCAGTAAAGCCCGTGGTGCATACAATGCTTTATGTTTTACCCAAAAGAGTTTGTCAATAACTAATTACATTATTTATTCGCAATATAAAAAATAAGTTGCACCTGTACCTGTATACGTAAGTAGATAATGAGTGGTGTTAAGTTTGACTTTGATGTTTCTATCAGTTAGTCAGTTGGCATTTTTATTTAACGATTTGCTCAAAATGGAAGAAATTCCACAAAATATAAGAGAAAAGGCCATAAAAGCGACCGAAAATCTTTTGCCAGTTAAATCAAGGCAACAGTATGATCAGGAGTATGGCATATTTGGTATTTGGAAAGATGCGAACGCAATTCTTCAAATAACCGAAACCGTTTTAATGGCATATTTTCAGGAACTGGTAAGTTATTGATTTTATTTTAATACATATGTTTGTATAAACTTAATCTTTATTGTGAGAGAAATAAAATTGGATAAGCAATAAAATTTCCATATTAGCGCATTAGGGCATTATAAGCGGGCATTATCACAATGCCCGCTTATAATGCCCTAGGTGTGATAGCAGGTATTATTGCTACCATAACATATTCCGTTTCTAAGGTATAACAGATCAATAATAGATGGGTAAAACATAAAAATTTTATTAGGTGCCTTTCTGTAGATTTCAAAAACAAAACACACAAAGCACAAAATCGATACGTCTTCAGAATCCGAAACCGGCCGATCTCACCCGACGAAATGCCATCTCTTCGTGTTCTTGACGTAGTAAGAAACTTTTATGTTCTCTTTTCTTACACCCTCTTGGCGTCCTAAAGTGGGTAGAAAACGAAAACGAAAGGGCAAAGAGCGTTTGGCTGAAAGAAACTTCTTTAAGTAATCGTTTAAAATTTCGTCACAGTACAAAAATAAGGACGAGAGGAGGCGCTAGTTTTATAGGGACAGCCTATTACCCATGAGTATTAAAAAAGAAAATATATACAGACTGTCCCTCTCGGATTGGGTTTATAAGAGGACAAATAGATAAAGAATTTAGTTTTTTAAATGTGTCAAAAAAATACTTTTATTATTTTGGCTTGTGGAAATCGTTCGGATTGTATCGGAGTATATATTTTTCGTTATCCTTAAATTATTTTTTTTAAATAAAAAATACCTATGCTCCAGAATGTCAAAATGGCGTTTTTTACACTTTGTAGCCCTTCGCTTTCTTTACGTCACTTTCAAATTGTCAGATTAGTGGAATATACACTGTTTAGCATGTAAGTAATTAACTTACCCTACCCATATGACATTTTTTGCCGGCGTTGTACATTTAATTTACTGGCATTATCAACACTCTTTAATGGCAAGGCATTGGCAAAAAGGTATCAAAAGACGCGAAAGTGGGCAATTGGCCGTTATTAGGCCACGTGTTGCAGATAATGTGATGGCATTCGTCATTAATAATTTATGATGAAAAAATGCGTTTAGGATGATGGCATCCATCATTAATAAGTTATTGGCAAAAAATGCGTTTAGGATAATGGCATTTATCATTAAATAAGTATTGCAAGTTTTATAAGTTGAATGTCCCAAAAGTTAAATAACATATTTAGAATTTTGTAATCGAAAAAATGAGAAAAAAGGCAGGAAACCTTTATCAATAAAAAATTACATATTATAAATTTTTATACCGTAACAATAAAACACTTTAAAATAGTAAGTATTTAAGGGACACTTACACTCAATTTTCAGATTCAAAAACATAGGTAGAAATATTTTAAAGGAGTTAAATGTCAAAAAAAAAACTATTAAATATATATATTTTTATTAATACGTCTTTAAAACTTTTAATAAGGCAACTCCCTGATTTCATATAATTTTTTTAGGTAACTACAAATTTAAAAGGTTTTAAACGAAATGTTTACAGCTCCTAACAGTCTACTTGAATAACCCGCCTTCTTGACTAGCCATCACCAATTAATTACACAACACACACTAATTAGGTAATGAATACACTTAATTATGTCTGGTAAAAACTCTTTTCTTTAAAAAGAAACTAAAAATCTAGAAAACCACGTAGAAAACAATTGCACAAAGCGGCCAAACAAAAGCAAGGTTGCCTCATCTGTCAAATTGTCAAATGACGTTTGAAAACCAGGACATAACCATCAACTGGGGTTGAGTGCTCGTAGGGACAGAACTTTTTTATTAGACTGCAACCTTTACAATCAATTGTTTCAAAGGAAACCCCCATTTTTATAACTTTCTTCTATTAAGCATCCAAAGTAAGGTTAAGTTTGTATAAGTTTGTATAATGGTGTCTATTCCAAAAAATTAGCAAAAATTTAGGGTTTTTGAAATTATATTAATTTAGTATTATCATTTTTATAACGTTCTTCTATTAAGCATCCAAAGTAAGGTTAAGTTTGTATAAGTTTGTATAATGGTGTCTATTCCAAAATTTAGCAAAAATTTAGGGTTTTTGAAATTATAACAATTTAGTATTTATCTATTCTAAAAATGCTTTAAGGTACGCCTTAGTTTGGCTTCTAGTTGGCCCTAACAGCGAAATGCGACGTCATGGTCCCAATACACCGTACCTACCCGGACTTAAAAGCATTGTTATAAGAGATGGTAGTTTTTCTCAAAACCGGTATGCCATTATTTGAAAACCGGTTTTCGGATATCGGTTTTCGGTTTTTAGCCAAAACTGCGGTACTAATTGTAACATTTTATAAAACTGGTTTTGGTTTTGGTTTGCTTATCTAATAAACCGGTATTCAAAAACTGATTATTCGAGAAACCGGTTTTCAAAACCAGTTAACCGGTATTCGAAATCCGATTTTCAAAACCGGTATACCGGTATTTGAAAACCGGTATAGCGGTATTTAAAAACCGGTATATCGTTATTTGAAAACCGGTTTTGGATTTCGGGTTTTGCCAAAACCGCGGTTAACCGGTTAACCGAAAAACCGATTAACGGTATAATGGTGTGTATTTCAAAAATTTAGTAAAAATTTAGGGTTTTCGAAATAATAACAATTTAATATTTTTCTATTCTAACAATGCTTTAAGGTACGGCTTAGTTTGGCTTCTAGGTGGCTCTAACTGCGAAATGCGACGTCATGGTCACAATACACCGTACCTACCGGACTTAAAAGCATTGTTAAAAGAGATGGTAGTTTTCTAGGGGCAGGGGTTCAAAAACACTTTTTTTCTCAAATTTCAAAAAAATCTTTACTAAAATGTTTCTTTTGAGGCTAATAGCATATATCGTCGCTGATAAGACAAAGGGGCGAAAGCGACATTTTTCTCGTTTTGGAGTTAAGTCCATCAAGTGATCAGATTTAAAGGTATCTATGATCTAGCAAACTGGCAAACGTCTATCTATAGCAGTTTCCCGTAAACATCAAAATTGTCTATAGGCGTAAGCGACACTAAATACATTATAGGATCAGACTAAGGGGCGAACATGCACAAAATGGAGTTTTGCCTAACTGTCAGATCTCACAATAGTAATATTGGCTGTTATGCCTACATTTTTCTGTTGGGCAGCCCATTTTTACTGTTGGTAATAGTTCTAGGTTTGCCTTAGATGGTGAAAAAGGGGAAATACATTTGGAAAAGAAAATTATAAAAACAGGAAAAGAACCGCGCATGCTTTAAGAACGGAAGGAAATACTTATGTTAGTCCTGTGACAAAAAAAAGTATGTCTGCCAAATAAATAAAACCTCGCTGTGAAAAATATAAATGCAAAGCTACAGACTGTGACAACCTTGACGAGGACCAAAGACAAACAAATCATGATGCTTGTTATAATAAAAAAGAGTTTATAGCTAGAAAAAGAGTTTCTGGTAAGACATGTACAACTAGAAGAGATCAAAATAAAGAGAACAACAGCTCAGATTTTACGCAGAAAAAGAACATTAAAATATTGACTCTCAAATGCGGGCAGTACAACGCGTGTATGCAAAATTATGTTTCTATATACTTTGGGCAATTCGAAAAAGACCTCGAGAACAATATGACTGAAGAAGAAACAGTAGCTTTGGATAAGCGTGGAGGACGAAGTAACGAACTAGAAGAGCTGGATAAACAACTTAGAGACTTGGCATTTGATCATATACAAAAATTTCCACGAATAGAATCACATTTTTGTAGAAAATCAACTAGCAGGGAATATCTACATCCAGACCTAACGGTAAAAAGGATGTATGATTTGTATAAAGAAGAAAAAGCTGGAAAAAGAAAGATATTCTGTTACCATACTTATCGGAGAATATTTCAATCTCTTAATCTCTCATTTCACCGTCCTAAGAAGGACTAGTGTACTCTGTGCATGTCCTACATACAAGGCGACACAGGAAAGAAAAAGGAGCTTAAGAATGTTTTTTTTAACATAAAGATGAAAAGGATACAGTACGACAAAAAACAAGGAAAAGTCAAAGAACTATCAAAAACTTATCCTAACATTGTGGCTTCCGCAGTTTTTGACCTTCAACAGGTCATCCAACTACCTTTACAACATAGGTAATAAAGAGTGTATGTGCTTTCTGTGGGACAAAACTATAGCTAAACGAGGTGCAAACAAAATTTCGACTTGTGTAGCAAGGTACCTTCGTGAATTAGATGATCGTGGCCTTCGTGAAGTATACCTTTTTCAGATGGTTGCGGCGCGGTCAGAACCGCAACACGATTGTTTTTACTATGCTGCTGCAAACAATAGCAAATTCAAAAAACCTTAGAAAAATGCATTTACATTTTTTTGAAACGAACCACGGTCAAAGCGAGGGCGATTCGGCCCATAGCTCAGTATCAACAGCTCATGTGTTTGGCCGGCGACATCTTTATACCTGCTCAGCTTCCACCTAAAGAGCGGCTACATGTTTTATTTAATTTGAATATTAGTATAATAGAACAGGCGAACATCCAAAATAACATTCAAAAAATCTAACGAAAGGGCAAACGTCCATTTGGGTCCATTTTAGCTGTAATAACTTATAAGTATTTAAATTTTACACATGTATTTAGTAAGCACGTAAATTGACCTACGTAATACCATAAACAGTAAAATAATTACTAAACTATTTAAAAAATAATCGTGTTCCAAATAGGACCCATTTTCTTTAAAACGCTTTCCTGTAAAATTAACAAATTGGCGCTTTCGCCCCTTGGTAAGATCAGCGACGATATTTGGTGTATGGCATAATGAAGGTAAGGCCAACCTCAAATTATTCTTAAATTTAATATTTAAAAATTTTAATGCGAGATTTTTAGAAGACGCTGTAAATTGTTCTCTTAAAACAGTTCACCGGCACTGTTAGCTTTTATAATTTTCCAGTCTAACAAGAGCAAATCAGGCCGAAAACTTCTCATTTTCTCATTATAGACGCGAAACAAACAGAAAAAGGAACTCGATACATCTTCAAACACTCTCGAACTTTCAAAGAAACCACAAAATTCCGCTTGAACGTTTCACGTTTTTATTAGCGCACTTTGTCGTTTATTTCTCAGACCCAAAAGGCCTTTTTTTCCTTTAATTTTGAAAATAAATTACGCTATTTTAATCTCGGAAATTTAAGTAAACTTTGTTTTAATCAACATAGGAATCTTAAGCAAAAAAATGTATTTGGGGGACGTTCTAAATTACGTGAGATGTTTTTTTCCAATTTTTGAACTTCTTTCTTTCCCCTTGGTGGTTAATTTTTAACACCCTGTAGTTTAAAAACCAAGACGTTTGGGACATTGTTCATACAAAGTTTTTTTATATTTTTTAATGCAGAATTGGCCTGAAAGTTTGTCGGATAAGTTCTGAAACACCCTGTATTAAAAGAGTAAAATTATCCCAAGTACTATAAAAAGCTGTTATAGCTATTTATGTATCAAGGGCGTTACTAGGACTATAATGCCCTGAAGGTCGAAATAGGCTAGATTTCGACCTGATGGGCATTATAGTTCAGTAAAGCCCGTGGTGCACACAATGCTTTATGTTTTACCCAAAAGAGTTTTCAATGACTAATTACATTATTTATTCGCAATATAAAAAATAAGTTGCACCTGTACCTGTATACGTAAGTAGATAATGACTGGTGTTAAGTTTGACTTAGATGTTTCTATCAGTTAGTCAGTTGGCATTTTTATTTAACGATTTGCTCAAAATGGAAGAAATTCCACAAAATATAAGAGAAAAGGCCATAAAAGCGACCGACAATCTTTTGCCAGTTAAATCAAGGCAACAGTACGATCGGAAGTATGGCATATTTGGTATTTGGAAAGATGCGAATGCAATTCTTCAAATAACCGAAAGCGTTTTAATTCTTTTTTTTATCCTTGGACAAACCACGAAGGCTAAAAGCCTAAATACTAACGTACCGTGGGTGTCTTAAGCGAGGTAAGAGGGAGTTTGTTGACACGGGACTTAAACACTTGAAGATTTGGGGGAAGGAGAAAGACCTCCGCGGGCAGCAGGTTCCACAATCTAGAAACTCTAGGGATAAAAGAACGAACAAAGTGAGAAGTTCGGGGCCTGTCCAGTTGGACCGTATAGGGATGCATACGCGCGGAACCACGAGTTTCTCTGTTGGGAACCGTGAGTGGAGGAACCATACTGGTCAATTCTTCAGAGCAGAAGCCATGGAAGTACCTATAAAAAGCGATAAATCGCCCACAGCCCGACGATGGGCAAGAGAGGGAAGCCTTTCTGTAAGTGAAGGATCATAATGGCATATTTTCAGGAACTGGTAAGTTATTGATTTTATTTTAATACATATGTTTGTATAAACTTGATCTTTATTATGAGAGAAATAAAATTGGATAAGCAATAAAATTTCCATATTAGCGCATTAGGGCATTATAAGCGGGCATTATCATAATGCCCGCTTATAATGCCCTAGGTGTGATATGCAGGTATTATTGCTACCATAACATATTCCGTTTCTAAGGTATTACAAATCAATAATGGATGGGTAAAACATAAAAAAATGTGCCCTCTTTAAGGGCACAAATCACTGTAAGAGAGGTGTAGAAAAAATTTATTAGAAATTATTATATTGTTGTTTACAGACTGTCCATGGATTTACAAGAGGACAAATGGACCAAAAATTTCAATTTCCGAGTAAAAAGTCACTCTTCATAAATTTTTTGCTTGGAAAAATAATGGGATTTACGAAAAAAAAATGTTGATTTTGTATACAGGGTTTGCCAAAAGTTAAAGAACATCATTTTTCACCAAGAGTAAACTACCTTTATTTTTTATTTGTAAGCAGAATATCATTAAAAAAATTTAGTTAGAATGGAATTTTGAATGACTTTATTAATGTTATAGAGGTATCAAAAATGTTCAGGAAACTGATTTTGGAGTTATCAAAAATAAACTATTTTACACTTTTATAATAAATTGAAAATAAATGAAATAAAGAAATCTCGTAATTTGTTTTTCAAAAACCCGATTTCCTTAAATTTCTACAAAACACATTTTTTCAGCTGTAAACGAATGTGATCAAGGCATTTTCGCCAAATTATGGAGATCAATAAAATTTGCTATTATTGCTTTTATCAATTACAAACATTATTCTAAATAATTTTCCCATGACATTTAGCTTAAAAATTGAAAATAAAGGTACTTTACTCTTGGAGAAAAATCATGTTTTTTTTTAAGTTTTACGAACTCTGTATATAAAATCGAAATTTTCTCTTCATAAATAATATTTTTTTACTAGCAAAAATTTGTAAAAAAATAATTTTAATAAAAAATAAAATTATTCGTGTATTTTTCCTCTTGTAAACCCCATCCGTGGACAGTCTGTAGGGTAGGGCGGAGCTAGTTGAGCATAGAGGTAAGTTGGGCAATCAAAATATCTCAAAAACTATCGACCGCACGCGAAAGCATTAAATAACGCAAAGAAGGGGTTGCGCGAGGGGAACTGATTGTGCGACCACTAGTGGTGACGCGGCGATCGAGAAAAGTATCCGTGCGCATTGTTTATTTTGTGATTAAGACTACTAGAGTCTCCTCAAGATTTAAAAGCGGCTGCAACCCGAACTTTGTACAAGCAACAAAGAAAACGAGCTGATCTATCTAACTTATAAATTTTCTCCGGAGATAGTTCGACCATACCCAAAGGCTGGTCCAAGAAAAGAAGCCAAATCAAACAGTAGATAGAGAAAAGCTGCAATTTTAACAGATACAGAAGACATTACAAGAGAAGCAAAATAAAACTGCTTAAAAAGTTTAAAAACGAAGATGAATTGATAGATATTAAATCCAATAGTTAAGCTAAGCTAGGTACGTTGCTGTTTTATTAATGAGATTTGTTGTTTAAAGATTATAAATGTAAAAAGCAAATTGTTAAAATGTTTTTTTTATTGTAAAGGTATCTAACATTCAAGCCATAATTTAACTATACTTTCCAAGTGCTCTACTAGCCCCATACCCTTGCCCAACTTACCTCACCTATGGGTACGTTGGGCATACTTGACTATCTACACTAAAATAGATGTAGCTCCCAAAGCAGACTTATTAGAAAGAAATTACTATGGACACTATTAATAAGGAATAAATTGCTAATCTATTAGTATGCATTATAAGCCATTAAGACTTATTTTTTGAGGAGCTAAAACCGATGAAGTGAAAAATTGCTCAACTAGCCCCGCCCTACCCTATATAAATCTGGGAAAGTGTCCAGATATTTTAGGACACACTGTGTTTCAAGTGGTGTTCCAGAGGTCGATTAACGGTAAAATCTTCACGAAGGAATTTGAAAGAAAATTATAGTCATTAGGTCATTTGTGTTTAGTGGACCCTGTAGATCTTCGTTTAAAATACACCTCTCTAGATACTTTAGTTTTAGCTGTTGGCCCCACTCCAACAAAATTACAACAGACATAAAATCGTGTTTTAAACTTCTAATTCCACCTTGAAAAATTCCTTTGTTAGCAACTTTCCTTTTACTCCCGCTTCTCCCTCCTTCCGACCGCAGCGGTCAATTTCAGCAAAAGTTTAGAAACATTTTCCTGAAATGGATGGAGAGAGATGTTCCGACTGTCCGTTCTTTCTATTTTTGCACTTAAAATTTCTATATTAATTGTTCGGAAATTCTTAGAATAACTCCCGAAAATTGCTGGTATTTTGTTGATTTTAGTTTGAAGCTTTTTCAGTCTCTCAAAAATAAGTTTTAAATATAATACAATAATTTAAACCTAGTGAAATCTATACTAATAATTTAAAGATGTAAAGTTTGTAACTTTGAATGTTTGTTTGTTTGTAGCCGCTAATCTTCGGAAATACTGAACCGCTCATAAAAAATATTTCACGATCAGAAAGCTACACTGTTCAGGAGTGTTATAGGCTATATTTTATTATGATTAAACAAAAATATTAGAGAAAAATAATGGCATATGTATATTAGTCTATAATAATATTATAAAGAGATTAAGTTCGTAACTACGTGTATAAGCACCGGTGGTCCAGTGGTAGAATGCTCGACTGTCATGCGGGCGGCCCGGGTTCCATTCTCTGCGGATGCAGATTTATTTTTTATAAAAATAGATAAGAAAAAAGGAACGAATTTACTAAAAGGTAAAGTTTGTAACTTTGTTTCTTTGTTTGTAAGGGTTAATTTTCGAAAATATTAAACTAATCATGAAAATCATTTCACAATCAGAAAGCTACACTATTCAGGAGTGCTATATGCTATATTTTATTATGATTCATTGCGAGGTTGCCAAGTTTATAGTATTTCTTTAGGTTGGGAAATTTTAAAATTTTAAATGGAATATCCCATTTTTTATTATTGTTATCAATAGCATATATCAACTTTATTATGACCTAAAATTATTGTTTCAATTTCGGAGATATAGCAACATGCTTCTTTTAAAATGAATACAAAAACGAGTAGCTATAGTCAATTACCTCAAAAACGATCCAACCGAAATTCGTAAAAATTATTACAGGGGAGTAACTGGACATTTTAAATTCATGAATTGTATTTTTGCGATGTTTCCACGCTTAAAAAAAATTAAGGAAGGAAATAAAAAAATTAATTACAAAACATCGCAAATGAAATTTCTAAATTTAGCATGTCCAGTTATTTTCCTGTAATTTTGAAGAATTTCGGTTTAATCGTTTTTGAGATAATTGACCGTACCTAGTCATTTCTGTATTAATTTTAAAAGAAGCTTAATATCATAACTCCAAAACTGACAAAAGTGAAAAACGATATTGTGAACACCTAGTATAAAAAAGTATACATTATGGGAATTTTAAAAATATGCATTTTTGGGAATTTTGAAATAAGTATACATTTTAACTAGGTTACTTAACATTGGGAATTTTGCTAAATAAAGATATACGTGATGTGTCAAGGTTTTTAAAGTATAAATGAAACAATTTTCTAGGTTACTCTTATAATAATAAAATAAAAACATTAAACAAACTGGGTCGCGTAGAAATGCAAAACAAACACTGGAAAATTTAATATTTAAAGGGAGAGAAAGAAATTAGAAAAAATATTACATAGGAAGTAGTTAGTGAAGTCAAGTATAAAGTTAAAGTTTTAGTTAGCTCCGTACGGGCTACCCCTAGTGGGGGTATGCCCGTACTAAATTAAGTTACTCAAATAAGTTAAATTAGTTTTTAAAAATGCGAAGGTAGTTTTTATGGTCCACCGGTCTCATGGACCCAAGAAGATAGTTCCATATGGTACATTGGTTCAAGTGACGGAAAGTGGCCCTATGTATATTCAAAACTATACGTCACAATATTGTGACGTATATTTTTGAAATTACATAGGAGCTACTTGAGGTCACTGGGGCAAATCTACCATATGGAACTATCTTCATGAGACCGGTGGACAAAAAAATCATTTATTTAAGTATAAGACTACAGGAATTATTTGACTAACTAAGTTTAGTAGGACATACCCCCACTAGGGGTAGCCCGTACGGGGGCTTAACTAAAACTTTAACTTTTACTTGACTTCACTTTTACAACCTACGTCTTATCTAATATTTGTCTAATTTCTTTCTCTCCCTGCATTCTTGGGTCACTCTGTTCATATACAAACTTAAACTCGGTTTTTTGGTGACTTAGCACGTTTACGACTTTGCCCGTTCGACCTAGAAATTTACCTTGCCGGTTCGAGGTCTAAGCTTTGACATTATTTTAAATTGTTATACGTTTTACTTTAAGATGTGCTTTTTCCATTATCGAAATAATTAAATAAATATTAAAATTATTAAAACTTACATACCTCCCTATACAGGGTGTTTACAATAATATTAGGTCATAATAAAATTGATACAGACAATGAAATACAATAATAAAAATGAGGGTGTTTCATTAAAAAATTTGAAACTCTTTAGCCTAAAGAGAAAACTATAAACTTGGTAACTTAGCAAATAACGTATGTCTTAAAAGCTTTGGCACAAAACTCATTGTCTTTAATTTTAACAAAAACAAAATAATATCAAGTTGCCTTTGAAAACAAAAGTTTATTTACTTTATTTACTGTCAGTTGAGATTTATTTATTTTGAAGTTTTCGCTTTAAGATGTGGTATAAATTAGAAATAAGAAAAAGTATTTACAAGTTAGTTGGGCGGTTACCCAAAGCTGAAATCTGTCGAATATTCCAGAATGAAAACATTTCACGCAGAACCATTTATAGAACAATAGCGGAGTGCAAGCAGGGAATACCATGTCTGAATCTTCCAAAAGTGGAAGACCACGTGCATTTACCGCACAGAGGTCAGAGAGATTGGTGAGAAGAGCAAAAACCAGATTGGAATGTCAACGAGGAGACTGGCTAGGCAATACAGATCTTCTAAGAGTACGATATCGTTGGAATTGAGGAGGAATGGTGTTAAATATCGAAAGAGACGTAAGTGTCCCAAATACTCTCAAGCGCAGCTTCTTCGTATACCAAGATGTTGTCGTCAACTGAGGCGGGTACATTTTGCCAATGAAAAATCATTATTTTAGATGACGAAAAGTATTTCACTTTGAGTAATTCTGAAATGAAGGGAAACTATGGATTTTATACGGACAACGTAGAGGAATGCCCTGACAATGTTAGATACAAACATAAAGCGAAATTTGCAGATAAAATCCTTGTCTGGTGCGCAATTTCTAACAGGGGTGTATCCCGACCTTTGTGGGAAGAGTGAGGGGTGAAGCTTTGAATAGTCAGAGCTATATTGATAACTGCCTTTCCACATTGCTTCAGTTTGTCCGCGAACATCATGCTAATGACGATATCATGTTTTGGCCAGACCTAGCATCATGCCATTACTCAAGAGATACCCAAAACTGGCTTTGACAACCCCACATACCTTTTGTTCCCAAAAACGATAATCCTCCAAACTTGCCGCAGGTTCGCCCAATAGAGGATTTTTGGGCTGTACTGTCTAGAAAGGTTTATCATGGAGGCTGGGAAGCACAAGATGAGGAACAATTAAGACGGCGAATTTACGAGAAATTAAGAGAAATTGAACTGAATTCCGTTCAGGACCTCATGAGAGACATTCGAAGAAATTTGCGTCTGGTAGAGCAGAATGCGCCACTCCACATAATTCGATAGTATAGTTTAGTTAAGTATTGAGTTGTAATTTATGATAACTAGTTAGTGTTTAAGTAAATTTCTTCATTAAAAAAAAAACGATAAATATTGTGTGCCAAAACTTTTAGGACATACGTTATAATTTTTATATTCTTAATGATCAGTTACCTCTTTGCACAAAAGTTAGTTTTTTTCTACTAATTCTGTATGGAGTGTTCTTTGTAGCCTGCGGTAATAAACCTCTGCGAAAGATAACAACTTCAACATAAAACAACTTTATCTATTAACGTACAACATTTACCTAAGAAAATTTATTTAACTACTCACCGTCTTACTTATTACGCAATTAAAAAAAAGTTATAAACTTTACAAGTTATGGCAGCTGCTCTAAAATTTAAGCAAAGTGAATCTGCTTTCCCCAGGGTGCTGTCGTACAGCGTAAACCCTCCCTTAATCCTGATTAACACATACGTGTTGTGTTGTTATTTCTCGCAACCCTTTCCATATACCTTACCCTACTTAAAACTTTAATTCCTTATATTGATGTTTATGTTAGCTAGTAGTTTCCTTGAGAACATTTAAACTAGTATGATGATTATGAGAAACTTTAATTTATACAGTGTTTGCTCAGATGGAAGAACTAACTGCTTATTTTAGTTTTCTTAGAATGTTTGTTGTTTAGAATTAATTATATTAATATTTAGGATTATAATAGTGAATTGCGTATATATACGAAGGTGGAAACTATCTTGAGAGAGTGTTGTTTTCGATGTATCTCTGTTTTCGAAGCACGAATCCGTGGTTAGAATTTGGGGTTCAGGTTTCCAACATATTTACAGCCCGCTACCTGCTTAAAACTAGTAAATAATTAAAGTCGGTCTATATAAGGTCACGACATTCGGCCATATTGCTTTGACGTGTTATGACGTCACATCTCCCATTTTTCGGACATGTTGTTCAGTGCCGGAGATATACTGTTTATTGTATTATTAGAACAACCGTTTACACAACAGTTTTTAATTATTAATAAGTTGTAAATTCTTTTACTTTAAATAAAAACATTTGGAATTACGTCTTTCAACAAATATCACTTCCAAAACAATGCAAAATGAAATGCGCAAATTCTAGACGCCACTGGATTGATCATCAGCTTTGATTTTACCCAGTCTTGCCAACTTTTCTCCGTGGAGTGCCCTTCGTTGCGTCCTCGACCTCGAACCGCCCAAAAGTTGAGGATATGTCGCAACCTTATAAATATAAACTAACCTTGGTAAATAATAAAATTTAATTTTAATATGTTTTTCTCTGTCCGTGATGGAAGACATTGACGTACACGTTAAATACAGAATAATATACTTAGGGGGCATCCATAATTTTTGTGAGGCATTTAGGGAGAGTAGGGGGTTAAGATGAATCTGACTTAATCTCACTATAGGGGAAGGGGGTCTGTGCAAATATCACATATTTTTTCTTCCGCTAAAAACATTTAAAAAGTTACGAGATTTCGGCAGGTCTCCTCACGAAAAATACACTATCCAGTATCAACAAGAACTAACTCTTTGGGTCGAGGCCTTTTTTTGCTCTTCAAAATTTTTTCGACGAACACAAAGTCAATTTCGATTTGAGGAATTGTGCGAAAAACCTCACGTGAGATTGACTAATGGGGGGATTGAAGCAAATTTCACTAGAGGGGCGGGGAGGGTGGTAAAAAAAAGAAAACGCCTCACGTAATTTATGGTCGCTCTTTTAAGTGGGAAAAAGGAATTTTTATTTATGCTTGAAAAAGGTACATTTTTATATTTATTTACAACACAGTCAAAATTTATTCAATGGTACATTAAGGTATAACATTAGAAGGATAATTTTTGTAAAGAAGTTTAAAAAATACGGCAATGACAGCAATTATTTGACTGCTTCTCAAACAAAAGGTATATGTCATGTTTGAGATAAATTCTGAAACTACTCAACTGATTTTGATCAAATTTTATAAATATCTATAATTTGGGCCAACTTAAATGATAAAATAGTTTTCATCTCTTATGTCAGCCTATCGGTTTGTCTGTCAATCGGTCGGTCGGTGAAACTCTTGCTAGGCAGGTCGATCTGTTATTAGGTGAGTAGGTCTGTTGCTAGGCAGGTCGGTAGGTTGCTAGACACGTCGTTCTGCTGTTAGGTGGGTGGGTCGGTCTATTGCTAGACAGATAGGTCGGTACTGTTGCTAGACAGGTAGGTCTGTTGCTAGACAGGTAGGTCTGTTGCTAGACAGGTGGGTCTGTTGCTAGACTGGTAGGTCTGTTGCTAGACCGATCGATCTGCTGTTAGGCGGGTGGGTCGATCTGTTGCTAGACAGGTCGGTCTGTTGCTAGGCAGGTATGTCTGTTTCTAGGTAGGTCCGTCTGATACTAGGCAGGTCGGTCTGTTGCTAGACTGGTCGGTCTGTTGGCAGGCAAGTCGATCTCTTAGTAGGCAGGTCCATATGTTGTTAGGCAGGTTGGTCTGTTGATAAACAGGTCAGTTAGTTGGTAGATAGGTAGGTTTGTTGTTTGATAGATCGGTCCGTTGCTAGGGAGGTCGGTCTGTTGCTAGACAGATCGGTCTCTTGGTGGGCATGTTGGTCGGTTTGTTGCTAGGCGGGTCGGTCGATCTGTTGGCTATTGGTAGGAGGGTCTGTTGGCTTGTTGCTCGGCGGGTCGGTCGGTCGGATACTTGATAGGACTCGATCTATCCTGATCGGACTGTTGGTCTCGATCTATCTGTCGGTTAATAAGTTGTAATTTACTTATTTAATTGTAAAAAGAGTGTTGCCACAGTAGATATTAATTTGATTGTGTCAAATTCATAGGTAAAAAAATAATTTTATCTATTTCTAGCCGACCCGGCGTTAATTATATTTTTCTGGGAACTTTTTGTTTAATCATAATAAAATATAGACTATAGCACTTTTGAATAATGTATCTTTCTGACTATTAAAGAATTTTTATACTCGGTTCAGTATTTTCGAAGATTAGCCCCTTACGAACAAACAAACAAAGTTGCAAACTTTACCTCTTTATAATATTAGTATAGATAACTACTACGTGGGGCTGAGAACCCAGTAATTGTCAGTATCTATTTATTTATGTGCTTAAATAATTTCTATTACAAACTTATAATGTGCAACACTTTATGGACGCACTGTATATAGATATGTGCGTCCCATTGTCACAAATAGTCAGGATACAGCAAACGGTAATGTGATTGCCATGGGGAATTTTACAACCCCCATGGTCTCTGTTCGGTACACCTGCCATTGCTAATTAGTAGCCCATAATGGCCTTCCGAATGTCGATTACGCCTAATATACTGGGCAGCATGAACACGAAATATTATTGCCTTCAAATATGGCGGCCGCACGTGTGTTACAGCATGCATGATGCATATAATTATATTATTTGTTATGCCTTGTTTTGCTAGAGTACAAAGAGATCAATTTTATGTATACTTAAAATATACAGGGTCCTCCAAAACCGCATCAGACATCCAGACAGCCCTCTTAAAATAAATAAAATAACTACTCCTTTTAAAAAAGGTGGTTTATATAGGCACTAATATTTAGTGACTTTTAATTCGGGATGTTGGGAACATTGCTATTAAAGCAGACTAAGTTCGCGTCACTAAAAAATGCTAAAAAAATAATCCAAGAAACACAAAATATAACAAAAACGAGTTTGCATTAATAAAAATATCCTCGCGACAATGTTGCCAATAGTTTGTCACTTGTTTAAAAATAAAGTTACTAAATATTATTGGACTCATAATTTGCTGTTTTTTATAAGGTTAAACCAGAGACAACAATGAGACGAGCAACTAAATGTAAATAAATTATCCGAGAGAGAGATAGCTGCTGGGCCTTCCTTGTCTGTCTTCAAGGAAGGTAAACGCAGTTGGCGCGTGAGTCGACTTTATCATTTGCCCGCCAAATTCAAATTATATACCTGTGCTATTTTTGCCCTTAATGTTAGGTACTTATTTTTGTTTCCTATTAATATAAAATATTGGGGTTTAGTTCAATAATTACACACACCTAATTAAAAGTGTCATTTATTTGGTTTTATAAAGATTTTTTCTTACAGATAACCATGTCAATATTACCTTAAATTATCTGTTCAAAAGCACAAATTTAATATATACACTGTGATCACTAATAAAAGTCAATATTCAAAGTCCAATTAAAGGTAAAAAACCACGAAACACACAATAAATCACAGAAAATGTAAACAAACTGTCCAAACAAATCGGCCATTGAAAAATATCAAACACAAATATCGAATAACATTTCGGCGTGACTGCCTGCGGCAACGTTTGTGAAGTTAAAAATATTCGATTCATGGTATATTTTCCTTCTCTTAATTAGATGTGAGCCAAAAAAGGACATTAAAGTTTACATGCAGAAATTGTAAACAACTTGGCAACCAGGGCAAAGCGATGATTGCTCCATCTACGATAGCCTGCCATGGTGAAAGACAAAGACATATTTATTGGAACTTGCGTTAAACCAGAAAGAGATAAATACAATGGACAAATTGTTAGGACCAGTTACTCGTCTCATTGTTGTCTCTGGGTTAAACTAAAACAACTTATTCTAGTTATTTCATGAGGTCTGTGGTTATAGCTAATCATTTTTAAGAGTTTTGAAAATATAGTCAACAAATAATTTTTAATGTTCATTGTATCTACAGGAGTACGCTTACTGCTTACAGCATCTGCTGTGATGTACCTTCTTGCATATCTTCAAATGTTGATGGCCATATTTCCAGAACTATTAAAGATAAATATTTAGAATGTTGTATGTTTGAAGCTTTTAAAAATATATTTTTAATGATGATACATGCTACAAAGTGTTTCATTTAAAAGAGTCATACATTTTGTCGTAGCTTGCTTTCTTTTTTTCGATTAAAAATTTAAAAATAAAGGGGGATGTAACATTTTAACTTGACACCCCATATACAGGGTGGTCTAAATACGTATTACGACATCACGTCAGCATTTTGTTTTACATTTTAGTTTTTTGTTGTGTTAATTCTTCATTTCCAAAATTTATTTTCTTTTTCTTTCACTCACGTTTTTTGCAGGGCTCTAGTAGATATATGCTCATGAAGGCTTATATGGAGCATGGGTATTAGGTACCGTGGGTGCTGGGTTTACCAGTATCAATTTTATCCCCCAGTTTCGTCATGGTTATCCAAGTGCTGTAAAATGCAGATATTGCATTCTACAGCGCTGTGAGGTAATCTTGAAGAGACTAAGAAAAAAAACGGTAAATCTTTGGAAAATATTTTTGGTAGGAATGTAGATACACAAAAATTGTAAGGCCATTCATGTAAAAAAACTTCAATACATATTTTACATAATATTTATTTTAATAATTATTTTACAATTAAACAGAAAATATTAGTAATAACAAATTCGCTTTATACAGTTTCAAACAAACAATTATAATAATTTTAGTAGTGTACCTATGGTACTTTTAAGCTTTTTAAGCCATATACTAAGTTTATATTGATATGAGACAGTAATAACCATCAGATAAACATACAGGGTGTCCAATATGTTTATCTGCTATTCTACCGACTAATAGCCCAATTAATTAAGACTTTCACCTCGGAATCTCACGGAATAGGCTGAATATCTGTACATACCTTTATTTTGGTACAAAAAATACTCTTCTAAAATCCCTATGATATCGTGTAAGGAACTCGAAATATGACAGGTAAAATGTCAAAAAAATCAGTTTTTGTGAATATCTCGTTTTCCTCTATATATATATATATATATAATATATATATATATATATATATATATATATATATATATATATATATATATATATATATATATATATATATATTTATTATAAAAGTTGTAGAACACAAAATTGTTTACAAATTTGAGTTTAGGCATTTTTGTCTGACCAACGGATCCGATAATAGAGGCGCAGAGTGTAAAGCACTTTTGTGTATGTACATACCTTAGCACGCAATCAATCGTGATTTTTAGCAAATACTTAAGTAAAAGATGACATAATAAACCTAAAATTACGATTGATTGCGTGCTAGGGTATGTACATACACTAAAGTGCTTACACTCTGCGCCCTCTATTATCGGATCCGTTGGTATGACAAAAAAATGCTAAGAATCAGAATTTTGTGTTCTAGAGCTTTTATAATAAATATAAATGCGATTAAAAGTAAAGGAAACGAGATATTCGCAAAAAACTTATTTTTTGACATTTGATCTGTCATATTTCGAGTACCTTACACGATATTATAGGGGATTTTTAGGAGAGTATTTTTGTACCAAACTTAAGGTATGTACAGATATTTAGCTTATTCCGTGAGATTTCGGGATTGACCCCTATAATTTAACTAAGATGACTGGGGTAAAACTTTAAGGGGTGTTTCTCCAATGAAAAATAAGAAGAAAACTTCGTATGAATATATGTTCTTAAACGTCCTATTTTAAGAGCTACAGGGTGTTAAAATTTAAGAAAAATAGTAGTTTTTTTAATAATAACTTTTAGAATAATTAGGATATCTTTAAGACATTCGAGAGACCTCTCCTAAGCATAAAATAAAAAATTTGAAAATAGAAATGGTACGCCACTGAATGTATAAAAAATACTTTTCTAAATTCTTGTTTAGTTTTGAACACATTTAATTCCTAGATTTTTTTTTATTATTCGATGTAGGGTTTTTGTGTAAATTATTACAAAACATTTTTCGGAATGGTTATTTTATACTGCTAATATCGAATAATAATATCTAATAATAAGTACACATTTTTTATTCATCCTTTAAAGGAATTAAATTTCCTATGAGAATGATTGGTCAATACATCAGTGTTTTAACTTTTAATTCCTATAATGATTGGTAAAGCAAACAAATTCTTAACATGACTACTATTATACTTAATAGTGTAGAATTAGATGGTAATTTGACTATGCTGAGAAATTTTTGTATAAATCCTCCACCAGACTTGCAAAAATTCGCCAAACATCCGTCCAAACTAACCAACCCGTTTGGGCGCTCCTTGATCGCCTAAAAACCTACAAGCTCTGAATCACCGGCGAAATATTCGCCAAGCCCTCTTAAACTTCGTGAAACTCCGTCCACGTCCATCGTCCGCGCGTATTTGTTGCATATCTGGACTCAGAAACTTAATACATCGAATTAAAACACAGAGAAACATTTTTAATTTTTTTTTTTAGTTACTATAGTAACGATACAAAATACAGGGTTTTAACTGGTTAGAAAAAATTGGGTAGTAGTTCGATATAGCGGTTTTCGCTATTATAAGAGATTTTTGAAAAATTCTTTTCAGGACGTTTCTATAGGTCGATTATGACACAAATCTATTGTACGCGTTTCCAAAATCCACATTTCTATAATTTGTTATTAATAAAAAAACATATTTACGGGATGATGGAGTGAACAGGGTGCTGGGTGCTGGAGTGGGGACGAAACAGTAGAAATCCTACATTAAACGCTCCAAAGACGGTATTTCACGGTACACACCGCACTCTCTGTTTACAAAAATGTCAAAAAATTGTTAAAAAAAATAAAAATAAATAATAGTACAACAATCCCGCCATGGCTGTCACTGCATAAAAAAGAAGAGTTTGCAATAGACCTGTAAATGTCTTGCGATGTTGCCAAATAAAGTGGGGAAGTGTCAATAGCTTCAAAATTCATATGAGAAAATTAAGAGTTATTCCTTCTTCCTTTTATATTTGTAGAGAAAAAAAAGAAAAATACCCTAAACATAAAAAAGGAGGCATTTCTACAAAAAATACCATTGTTTCTCATGGAAATGGTGGATAATCCCACAAGAAATTGGCTTGGTGTTAATTCTTCATAAGAAGTTTGGCAACGCTGCTTCTATCAAGACTGTCATTTTCATAATGACGAACTTCATGTTATCAGCTGACCAAAATTAACTATTCATCAATCTATCTATGTAACGGAATCTTTGAGCCTAATTTTAACCAACTTCCAGCTATTCGATTTCTTTGAAACTTTGCACACGTATTAAGGACCGATGACAATGCAATAATCTGCAAACAGTATCCCGTTATCTTTTTGGATCGCCAGGAAAAAAATTCCATTATATTATAAAAACAACACCTAGATGCCATCTGTTGGCAACATTTCAAACTTTGCTATTAAATGAAGAAGAAATTTTTTAGTTTTTACACAATTTGGTTAGTTGCACCATTGGTGTTCAATTTTTATGAACAATAAAAATTAATAAGTTCTTTACACAATTGGGTTAGTTGCACCATTGGTGTTCAATTTTATGAACAATAACAGTTAATAAATGCCGTTAACACGCTTTTTTATTAACTTGGGTTGTAACTATCTGGCTATGTAACGGAATCTTTGAGCCTAATTTTAACCAACTTCCAGCTATTCGATTTCTTTGAAACTTTGCACACGTATTAAGGAAACATGACAATGCAATAATCTGCAAACAGTATCCCGTTATCTTTTTTGGATCGCCAGGAAAAAATTCCATTATATTATAAAAACAACACCTAGGTTGCCATCTGTTGGCAACATTTCAAACTTTGCTATTAAATGAAGAAGAAATTTTTTAGTGGGTTGCAATATATTGGCAACGGTCCAAACATTGCCTGATTGCCATCTGTTGGCAAAATTTCAAACTTTGCTACTTAATGAAGAAGAAATTTTTTAGTGAGTTGCAATCTGTTGGAAAAATTTTAAAATTTGCCACTCTTGTTCATTAAAAAAATTTTTCGCCATTTTGTCAAGAGTAGCAGAAACTAAAAAATGAAAAATAATTAATAGTTTAAAAACTAAAAAACACGCTTTTATATGCAACCGAACTAAAAATTAGAAAATAATTTTTCATTAAAAAATATTGTCATTTCATAGTAAAAAGCGTGGGGTGATAAATATATTAAATGTTATAATTATTATATTTGCAAATATCTATGATGGAAAAGTTATGAAAAATAGTAAAATGCACCCCACGCTTTTTACTATGAAATGACAATATTTTTTTTAATGAAAAATTATTTTCTAATTTTTAGTTCGGTTGCATATAAAAGCGTGTTTTTTTAGTTTTTTTAAACCGAGATATCTCAAATGTGTGAGACAGTTTTTGAAAAAATTTAATACTTTTCAAAATTAATTTACATTTTCATGTGCCCCGAGTGCAGTGTATTAATGTTTTCTCGTGTTTGACGTTGGATTTATGCTGTTTTGTCCCCACCCAGCACCCCTGTTCACTCCACCGTCCCGTAAATATGTTTTTATTAATGATAAATTATAGAAATGGATTTTGGAAAACGCGCACACAGATTTGTGTCATACTCGACCTATAGAAACGCCCTGAAAAAGAATTTTTCGAAAATCTCTTATAATAGCGAAAACCGCTATATCGAACTATTACCAAAAATTGGTGTAAAATTATCATTGCTATAAAAAATCTATTGTTTACTAACGATAGTCAACCTATCAATATAAACCTAGCTATGTTTTAATGCGGTCCTAAATTGAGTCTAAACGTATGTAGGTATTCATTTTTGGGTAAATTTAGTTGAATTTTCGAGTATAACTGCCATTTACAGGTAAAATTATATCTATATTTACATAACTTTGCACTACGGAACGAAATACTATTATAATTTAGTTCCATACGTCCTAAATTACCGAATTTCATTGTATTTCCCGAAAAGATAGTGTATAAATAATGAAATAAGTCACTAAAATTATAATAACAAATACGTTTAATAAACAAATATATATCGCACTACCCCTTAAATAGTGTCCTAGCTCAGAAAAGTATATTACAGCATTAGCTTCCACAATTATATATGTCGCTTACCAGCCTGATTCGTTCAACTAAGTTTTAATTGTTGAACACTAATGAGGTAGCAACTAGATAAAGAACGAATACTTTCAAAACCTGCTGAGTGTTTAAATAAAGTAAATATTATAATAATATAATAATAGGATTGGTTAAAGGTAGGTTAATACGCAAATACACGATGTAATAAAGTGACGATTTTTTGAAAATATCCCGGATCCCTTTCACACATTTTTTTAGACATCCAGAAAATATTTTTCGTACTGCAGAAATTACTTTTAATAAATACAATTTTTGTATTTTTTTATCATTATTCGGTCAATATTTTCTAAAATTATAATTGCACATTATAAAGACACTTTTTCCGTAGAATCCAGTGGCGTAGCCAAAAAACTTTTTTGAGCTGTCATTTTGACATATGACCCAAACATGATGTTTTTTTTATTAGGGGACACCCTATAAATGATTAGGTAATTAAATTGTTTGTTTTTTTCTGATTAAAAATAATATATCATAGTAGGTGGTTTAATAAATTTTTTACGTCAAATATTTGGAAAATTATGATTTTAAAAGACGCATTGCGGCTTCTATCTGGTTTTTAAATTGTTTTATATTTTTGTTTTAAAAGGAATCTATCATCCCTTAGCTCAGGAGACATTTCCGTAGAAAAAAACAAAAATTATGGATTGTGGAGGGGAGGATCACCATCTGAATGTATTAAAAAGTGGTAATCCGAAAGGTGCAATTGGGATGGCGCCACAGTCGCTAGTGGAGAGATTTTAAAACCGCGCCATAAATTCAAATCGGTATCGACGTTTACGAATATCTCCAGAATGAAACTTTTCGCTAAACATTACTACAATTTTATGTTCAGCGCCCAAAACCCCGTATGCATAAAATTATCAAAATTGGCGTAATGCCCGATAAGCAAACTTTTCCCAAATTATTGAATACGCACCTGTGAAATGTCTTTCCACCCAAATTTTCCTTCTTATCCTCGGAATTTTTACACCCTGGAACTAAACACTTCCTCATAATTGTTCAAGTTTATAAAATGTCTATAAAACACAGCAAACACTTCTCAAATATATTAAAAACCAACGAAAACACAAACAAAACCAGCTGGGTCTCAACTGCGACTGCCGGGTGGCACCAATATGGCCGCCGTGACAATTCCCCTGCCGTTGCGCAGAGCGTGCGTTCCCTCTTATCCCTCCACTAGCTACGGTGGCGCCATCCCAATTTGCTACATTCCGATCGCCACTTTTTCAACTTATCCGCCATAAAAGCGATGTACGTACGTGGTGCATCGCCAGCACTAGCAACATATGGTAATTTCCATGTAAATTTTGAAATCTCCAGATATTGGCTCCCCTATTGATTTTACAACAAAAATGTATAAGATTTTTTAATGCTGCCGCCACACATTGGGCGAAGTTGTGCCGGACTTATTTGTCGAAACATTTCGCAAACTATTTGTAAGCAAGCGGACTCGAGAACAGTTGGGCCAATCAAGACGCACACAATGGATGTTTCTCAAAGTTTGTCGTAGTTGGCCCAATGTCTGGACGGCGGCATTAAAACATTGATAAGCGAAGCTCCCACATTAAATTTGGTTATTTTTTAATAAGCCAATTAAAAGTTATTTTAGAAAAACTATTTGTTAAATCCTTGCATATCTGATATACCATATTTAAAACCAACAGAAATGAATACAATGTCTTGTCAATATTCAATAATTTTACAAATTTTTAATTAGCTTACTAAAAATAACAAAATTTAGGTGTGTATACGCCTATCTTCTCAACGTCTTTAAGATAGTCTATTACAATTTCGTTGTAAAGTTAATAGGGTAACCAATATTTAAAAGTATTAAAATTTACCAGAATTTCCTATCCGCACCAACCGGTATAGTTTGCTGCGAAAATACAAATTATTTATTTGGGTTCACTTTATTACCTTCCAGCCTTCAGAGAAATACGTTAAAAGGTTGTCAAAATAGCGGATTTTTTCAGGTTTTCTGACCTGATGGCCAAATACTCGCTACGAATTCATGTTCAGTACCCGATACTTTCATTTTATTTTGCAGCAGGATGTACCTAAACCTAGAATTATTGCACAAAATAATCACCAAAAGTAAAAACAAGATCACAAAAAATTAAGCACTAAAATGCAGATTTACTGAAAAAAAATATGGCTAAATTAAAAGCGGGGTTTATCGAGTAAAAGTATCCAGTTTTAGGACAAAGCAATCCTTAAAAACCGTTTCCCAAACCAAGTTTACAAAGTTGGAAATTATATGTAATCCAAGAAATCTGGATACCTTCCTTCAACAGTTCCCCAGTTCTTCTTTAACAATTATTTTCTTCACCATATCTATTTCCTAGTACACACCTCCGAGATCCAACACTTAGTACGGTCGCCATACGACAGCGTCGCCATTTTGTCCTGGACCTCTCTGTCCGCCATTACTATTTAACACTCGATTATGTCCGTCATCCTGTCTCTTGAGCAGCAGCAGCACAAGTACCGTTATTTAACAACAGATCAGTACTACCATTCATCTGCCTCTGATGGCTGCTGCTTGATAAATGATCCATAACGCTCTGGAGATCATTGTGAGGTTGAGTTGTATGAGTGTGCAACGAGTGAAAGTTGTGAGGTTGATGGTTCGCTGCTGAGTACAGCTGGGAGTACAACAGCCCGGGTAGTACCGGGTATATAGAGTTGTTACAGTTACTAGATGAGTAAGAGCTTTGGCTCATGTTTTGATGCAAGGGAAAATTGGAAGTACTCGCGTTATTTACATGGTTTACTCCGAGCGCACTTTGTGAGGTGAGGAGGTCATCTTGGACGGGGCTTTCAGCAGCACTGGAGTTATCCGATAAAGATCTCGGACCGGACAGTGTAAAGTCAGTGTGGTTCGTGGAGTAACGTGGTACTAGCAGTGTTGAGGTGTGAGCGCTTGTTTGAGGATGGTTTGTGTGGTTTTGTGATGATATAAGTCCGAGGTGTTGGTCCATGTCTGTTGTTGATGTATCAGGCAGTACTGAAAAGAAATAAATAGACGGGTATCAATTGATGAACCTAAAAATGGATGGAGACCGGAAAATTGAACAAAATGTACTTACGAGTACTGACTGTAGAACTTGTGGTGAAAGCGTCTTGGGTAGATGTTTGGTCTGGTGTAGCTCCCGAAAATCCTAGCGCTGGAGTGTTGAATTGAGTTGTGGGAGCTGCACAGGATCCTAACGTACTGGGAGTAAAGTAGGGCGAGTAAGCACCAGCAGCTCCATAACCCCAGTGCGAGTTAGAGGTTGTTAAACCGAATTGAGTCATGTCTGGAAACAAAGATTAGTAAATCATTTTTAGGTAAATTCCACTAAGTCTTTTTGTCTACGAAGTGTTTAATACAGGGTTTCCCATAATAGCCTACCTGTTTTAATATTTTAAATATTTTTTTACACCTAACTTTTTTGGATTTATGATATCTTGTAAATATTTGGCTAATTTAATTCTAACTTAACTTAACCCTAACCCTGTATATGCTAAGTGGATGGTAATAATTTGGGTACACGCCAAAAATTAAAATAAGTAAAAAAGATAACTAAAAATCGACGTTTCGGTGGCAAGTTTGCCACCGTTGTCAAGATAAATTGAATAAAAATAATAAAAATAAAAATTTACTTTTATTAAGGTTTTAAATTTTAAAATTCTGATCTTTTTTATGATATTCTGAGAACTCTTTGACATTAAATGTCAAATATGTTTGTTTGGTTATAGTGTCATAGTGACATAGATAACTGGTTGCTGGTGTATTTATTGTTTATATTACAAAAAACGTGAATAGTTAGTTAATTTTTTAGTCTTCCTGAAGATACTTCAGTATTAAGAAAAGGCAACCAAGTGTTATTTAAAATTTTCATTTAAGCTGTATGATTTTGTTTTTGTATATGCTTGTGGCACAAAAAAATGTAATAAAAAAACTATCATTAAAACCATTATTTTTCTAGTCGGAAAAATCAGATATTTATACAAAGCCTCTGTACATTAAAAGGCATTTTTGTTGTACACCAAGGTTAGTTTATATTTATAAGGTTGCGACACATCCTCAACTTCTATGCGGTTCGAGGTCGGGGACGCAAGGAAGGGCACTCCACGGAGAAAAGTTGGCAAGACTGAGTAAAATCAAAGCTGATGATCAATCCAGTGGCGTCTAGAATTTGCGCATTTCATTTTGCATTGTTTTGGAAGTGATATTTGTTGGGAGATGTAATTCTAAATGTTTTTTATTTAAAGTAAAAGAATTTACAACTTAATAATAATTAAAAACTGTTGTGTAAACGGTTGTTCTACTAATACAATAAACTGTATATCTCCGGTACTAAACAACATGGCCGAAAAATGGGAGATGTGACGTCATAACACGTCAAAGCAGTATGGCCGAATGTCGCGACCCTATATACTAGACCGACTTTGGCTGTACACCATTTTTTTTGTTTTTCCCAAAAAGCATTGGAGCGGAATTTGGACTTAAGTGTTGTTGTTTTAAAGTTGCCACTGCTTTTTTTCGGAACAAACATTATTTTTAGATATTCCGTTCGCTTCTCTTTGTCTACCAAAGGGTTGAAACTGTCAAAACTGTTGGGGTCGCCCAATCTACTTATGTTGAGATCATGCGTTTTTTTTTATCTTTGGACAAACCACGAAGGCTTAAAGCCTAAATACTAACGTACCGTGGGTGTCTTAAGCGAGGTAAGAGGGAGTTTGTTGACACGGGACTTAAATACTTGAAGATTTGGGGGGAAGGAAAGACTTCCGCGGGCAGCAGGTTCCACAATCTAGAAACTCTAGGGATAAAAGAACGAACAAAGTGAGAAGTTCGGGGCCTGTCCAGTTGGACCGTATAGGGATGCATACGCGCGAACCACGAGTTTCTCTGTTGGGAACCGTGAGTGGAGGAACTATACTGACAATTCTTCAGAGCAGAAGCCATGGAAGTACCTATAAAAAGCGATAAATCCCCCACAGCCCGACGATGGGCAAGAGAGAGAAGCCTTTCGGTAAGTGAAGGATCATTAATGAGACGAATAGCTCTTCTTTGAACAGAATCAAGAATGTTTAGGGTTGTGGGGGACGCCATGCCCCAGATATGGGAACAATATTCCAAGGGAGGTCGGATTTGGGACACATATAAAGTGTATAGATTAGAAGCGGAAAAATACTTTTGGCTCGAAAGAGAAATCCAAGCTTCTTTGAAACTGCCGTGGCTATAGATACAATGTGTTTATGCCAGTTAAGGTTACTTTCAAATGTGACGCCCACAAGATTGAAGGTGTCATTGCTCTGCAAAACTTGGCCGCTCATAAGTAGAGGATGAGTATTTGATGACTCTTTTGGCGACAAGGAACATGATTGTGTTTTGGATGCATTAAAATGGACGAGATTTTTGGCGCCCCAATCCAATATTAAATTAAGATCTTGCGAAAGAGATATCTGCATAGCTCTGCGTTTGTTTTCCAAGTCAGGTTCAGTGATGGGTTTAGGAACCTGAAAACTGGAGTGAAGGGTACTATCGTCGGCGAAACTATGAATGGAATTAGTTGAGCAGCTTTTACAAAATAACGAAGTTATGCTGTTCATGGGCTCTTGGACTAATAGATACAGTACATAGAAAATAATTTGGCAAATCTAGACAACTTCACACGTGTTCATAAAGAAGTATTACCATTTTTAGGACAATGAAAAACTGAATATAACTTATGATTTATGTATAGTTTATAAAATCAAGTCCATTTATCTACCAAACAACTTAAGAAGACCCTTTTCATTCCCAAAAGGGTAAACAGTTTCTATTTATACATTTAAACGTATCTTCAAGTTTCGCCAACTTGATTTAATTTAGGCCAATTCCTTTTTATGAATCCCACAGGAGTAAAATTCTAAATGAAAACAAAACCCATTCGTTATTCCCCGTGAACGAATGTAAATCATTGAAGTGATTCGAATCTTAACTACCTAAAAGAGTGATTTATATTAATTTGTTTTGTTTTTGGGAAAATGGGGAGTGTTTTGAGTGTGCGGTTACCTTTGTCGGTCGGGAAAAATGAGTTAGAAATTTGCATTTGTATTGAATGTTATTATACTTTTTGTGGTTCTATTAAAACCATTTTTTCTACAACTAACATAGACAGCGAACCTGGGGCCAAATGGGAAATTAGGAAAAAATTAGTCCCCCCAAAATTCCCAGTATTCAAGCTGACGAAACTTATGTGACATAAGGCCTCCGAACTTCTCACTCTTGTTCCTGCTCCCTTATCCCTAGTGGGTTTCTAGAATGGGAACCTGCTGCCCGCGGAGGTCTTTCCTTCTCTCCCCAAATCTTCAAGTATTTAAGTCCCGTGTGAACAAACTCCCCCATCTCGCTGACAACAAACTCCCCTCTTACTTTCGCTTAAGCACACCCACGGTATGTTAGTATTTAGGCTTTAAGCCTTCGTGGTTTGTCCAAAGATAAAACCTGCAAGCTGATAAGAGAAAGCTTGCATCTTTAAGTGTCAATAGTGCCACTTTTACCTAAACCGTAGCTTAATTTTTGTGCTTCACCTTTCCCTTAATTTTTTTGCAAAGTCCGAAGCTTGCCTCATACCTCTGGGACTATCGCTGGCTCTGCAGCCTCCCCTAAAAACCGCAAGCAGCCTGCGCCTATGACAACTAATGAAGAAAAATCGACATTTTTATTAGCTTTGTTCGCGGGTTGCGATTCCTGAACCGGTTCTGGGACTATTGCATGCACAGTGGAAAAGCAGCGTTCGCGGTTAGTAAAACTCCAGACTTTTAGTAAAAGTTCTGTGGTCGCGCGGTTACAATGGAATCAGTTCGTTACCGGCTCGTAACCTGATTAGCAGTCCTGGGATTTTTGTTGGAACTAAAAGTTCAGTTCGGAATTTCATGCGCATTGTCGACATGGTCAGCTGTTTTCTGTTTTTGTGGTACAGAAATAAACCGTTGTATTACAGTTTATTTGTTTCTGCCACTTTTAATGCGGGTTAATATACCTGTTGAATATTTTCTTTATATTTTTGTGATTCTGAGCGTATATAAACAAAGGATTTTAATTGTATTCCGTATGAATGTATGTATGCAATAAAATAAATAAAGATTTAATTACAAATATAGACAATATTACAAGATATTACCATTTCTTGTTGTTTGAATTTTATCTTTAGTTAAATACACATAGTACTTATGTTAAAGACGAGAGGAGGCAGGAATCCCTCGTCTGTCCGCCGAGACCTCGAGTGGCATTCGATCAGTACAAACAATTTACAATCTTTTGTTTGTTTATTTTTTTGTGTGGTATCCAATTTAATCATGAAAAATCCTAACCAAAGAGCTAGGTTAGAATACATCGCTCAGCATGTATAGAAAATCGTTCGCGGTAAATAAAAACCTGGAACTAATAAATAACTGAGACATGCGCTTGTAAAACAATTCTAAACGGGTTCGGTTCTGGTTCAGAATCGGTCTACATTACTTATGTAACGGAATCTTGAGCCTAATTTTAACCAACTTCCAGCTATTCGATTTCTTTGAAACTTTGCACACGTATTAAGGAAACATGACAATGCAATAATCTGCAAACAGTATCCCGTTATCTTTTTTTTGGATCGCCAGGAAAAAAATTCCATTATATTATAAAAACAACACCTAGGTTGCCATCTGTTGGCAACATTTCAAACTTTGCTATTAAATGAAGAAGAAATTTTTTAGTGGGTTGCAATATATTGGCAACGGTCCAAACATTGCCTGGATTGCCATCTGTTGGCAAAATTTCAAACTTTGCTACTTAATGAAGAAGAAATTTTTAGTGAGTTGCAATCTGTTGGAAAAATTTTAAAATTTGCCACTCTTTGTTCATTAAAAAAATTTTTCGCCATTTTGTCAAGAGTAGCAGAAACTAAAAAATGAAAAATAATTAATAGTTTAAAAACTACAAAAACACGCTTTTATATGCAACCGAACTAAAAATTAGAAAATAATTTTTCATTAAAAAAATATTGTCATTTCATAGTAAAAAGCGTGGGGTGATAAATATATTAAATGTTATAATTATTATATTTGCAAATATCTATGATGGAAAAGTTATGAAAAAATAGTAAAATGCACCCCACGCTTTTTACTATGAAATGACAATATTTTTTTTAATGAAAAATTATTTTCTAATTTTTAGTTCGGTTGCATATAAAAGCGTGTTTTTTAGTTTTTTTAAACTATTAATTATTCTATCTTGGACAATCCACGAAGGTTAAAAGCCTAAATACTAACGTACCGTGGGTGTCTTAAGCGAGGTAAGAGGGAGTTTGTTGACACGGGACTTAAATACTTAAAGATTTGGGGGAAGGAAAGACCTTCGCTGGCAGTAGGTTCCACAGTCTAGAAACTCTATTGATAAAAAACGAACGAAGTGGGAAGATCGGGGCCTGTCCAATTGGACCGTATAGGGATGCATACGCGCGGCACCACAAGTTTCTCTGTTGGGAGCTGCAAGAGGAGAGACTATACTGGATAATTCGTCGGAGCAGAAGCTGTAAAAGTATGTATAGAAGAGCGATAGATCTCCCACAGCTCGACGATGGGCAAGAGAAGGAAGTCTTTGAGTAAGTAAAGGATCATTAATAAGACGAACAGCCCTTCTTTGAATGGCATCAAGAATGCTGAGGGTTGTAGGGGATGCCATTCCCCAGACATGAGAACAATATTCCAGAGAGGGTCGAATTTGGGACACATACAAACTGTATAAATTGGAAGGAGAAAAATACTTTTTGGCTCGGAAAAGGAATCCAAGCTTTTTGAAGCCGCGGTGGCTATAGATACAATGTGTTTATGCCAGTTAAGGTTATTCTCAAATGAGACGCCCACAAGGTTAAATGTGTCCCCGCTCTGCAAAACCTGACCACTCATAAGCAAAGGATGAGTGTTTGATGATTTTTTCGCGACAAGGAACATGACTGTGTTTTGAATGCATTAAATTGAACGAGATTTTTGGCGCCCCAATCTAATATCAAATTGAGATCCTGTGAAACAGATATCTGCATCGCCCTGCGTTTGCTTTCCAATTTGGGTTGAGAGATTGGTTTGGGAACCTGAAAAGTGGAGTGAAGGGTACTATCGTCAGCATAACTATGAATGGGATTGGTTGTGGAAGAAAGAAGATCGTTGATGTGAAGAAGAAACAAAGTTGGTGCTAGTACTGAACCTTGAGGCACTCCAGCATTAATTTCGTGAAAGCTTGAAGAGTGGCCATCAACAATGACTGATATACGTCGATTAGAAAGATAACTGGGGAGCCAAGAGCAGAGTTTGGTTGGAAGACCGTAGGAGGAAAGTTTATTAAGAAGTGCGTCATGCCAGACTTGGTCGAAAGCTTTAGATATATCAAGAGCAACGATCTGGGACTCACCTAGAAACTCAAGAGACTTGTTCCAGTTGTATAAAACGAAGGAAAGAAGATCTGCTGTAGATCTCTTGTGACGAAATCCGTATTGCCAGTCATGTAAAATTTTATCTTTTCTAAATACCTAAGAATTTGCGAGTTAATGGATTTCTCCAGGTAGGCATTTTTTTAAATAAAGCAAATAAAAATACAGCTCTTTTGGTTTCTTACATTTGTAACAATACCTACAAATTCTTTACTAAATAACGTGTATACAGGGTGTATTAGACATATCCAAATAAGAATTGCTTAAGGTATGTAGAGTAAGCATCAGTAGTAAAGAAGCCAGGCGTTCATCAGTTCTGTCTCACTTTCAGTTATTCCCCTTTTTGTTGCTCGCACACTATTTAAAAGACGTGTTTAGAAAGAAATAGTTGTGGCTTCCTTATAACTGCTTTTTACTTCAAATTGTATGGAAAGAGAAGAGTTTTCACATATTTCTCACTTTTCAGTTACTTTCATGTTAAACGAAAATGGGTCCAATTTTTTTTTTTTAATGAAACACCCTGTATATTTTAACATTTTGGGATTTCTCGGAAAATTCTAAATAAGAATTATTATTTTTATTAGTTTTTATGCCTAGTTGATTTTTTAAGGGCCATTTGTATCTAATATTGCATCTAGGTTTGTATGATTCTTTATTTACGTTTTTATTTTTGGTAGTAGTAGTAGTAGTAGTCCGACCGCGAATAAATAGGTATCGTTAGATTCGTAAAAAAATCATTTTTATCGAAAAGTTCTTATCTAAAAAGGGTTGCCATTTGAAAAATCACTTAAAAAGTAAGGTATTCTTTATTAAAGTCGAAAACCTCATCGTTTAGGCACCAATAGACATCAGTTTTCATCAATTTCAATCAAATTACCTACACATATATAGGGTGTCCAGTAACTTAACCGACAAACTTAACTAAAGATTTTACAACAAAAAATAAGAAAAAAACTTTATGTAAATATATGTCCTATACCTTTTAGATTTTGAACTATGAGGTGTTAAAAATAAAAAATAACAAGTTTTTTTAATATTTAACACACCGTAGTTCAAAAACTAAGAAGTTTAGGACATATGTTTATATGATTTTTTTTCTTATTTTCTGTTGTAGAATCGTCCTGCAAAGTTTGTCGGTTGAGTTACTGGACACCCTGTATGTATGTAGGTAATTTGATTGAAATTGATGAAAACTTTGATATCTATTGGTGTCTAAATGGTGAGGTTTTATTTAATAAAGAGTACTTTATTTTTTAAGTTTTTGGTTGTCTATAAAATGACGCCCCCAGCTTTGCGATATCTGTCAAAATAAAAAGTAATGATGTAAATAAATTTTAAGTTTTAGGTAAAGTGCCCTCTGGCGGTATTTAAAAAAAAGTACTTTTGTCTTAAAATTTTAGAATCTGCAAAGCTCAATTTGTGTGCCAAATATAAACTGGATTGGTTAAAAAATAAATGCAATATGACGAGAAAACCAAAATAAAAATTGAACTTTGACGGCTTGTAACTCGAAAACGAATGACATTTAAAAAAAAAATTATATGAAGCTCTACCCTTATTTTGTCAAGTAGAATCACCCCTTAAGTTTCGTGATCGATTTTTAAATCACCCTGTATAACAGGGTGTTCCATTAAGAAAGTTTAACTTGGAGCCATTTCCGGTTTAACCGGAAGTAACTGAAAAGTAAAAATATGCAAAAACTGTTCTTTTCACATACCATTTACCCATACTACATTACTACACAAACCAAAACCAGTTTAGATACTCTAAAGTTAAAGGACCGAACAAAGTGCGAAATTCGGAGCCTCTTTAGTTGGACCTTATAGGGATGCATAAATGTAAAAGAAATATATCATAAATTAAATAAATACTTTTACTTACTATTACAATTTCCTATGGGTGGCATTCTAAATCCAGATAATGGATCGGAAGTTGCAAATGGAAAAGGTCTTTGTCCAAAAGCGAAATGGAATTGTTGCTGTTGTCCTAGAAGAGAAATCACTATATTAGAACTGATTACTGTCCTGATCTAATTTTACTAAATTTTTAAAAATATAATAATATTAAAAAAGCGATTAAAAGTTTTTTGGTCGGTCATAATATACAAGGTTCCCCGTTTTAATATTTATTTATTTTTTTTTTATTTTACTAAACAAACTTTTATAATATTAAATTACAGCTTATTTTTGGGGATTTATGACAACTTATAAATATTTGGCTAGTTTAATTCTAACTTTTAAAAATCACGTCTTCTAAGTTTCCTCCACCAACTTCAATACGTTTTTCAATATTAGATAAAAAGTGGTTTATTACACGGCGGTAGCAAACCGTTTATTCCTTCAACTTCTTCATGAATTTTGACTTTGAGTTCCTCGATTTTACCTGGACGACTCTCAAACACTTTGGCTTTTAAATATGTGTTTTTGCTGTTTGAGAGATTTTTCAACATTTTTTTTTACATTGGCGTAGCAAGCCGTGGGCGAAGTAGGCCTTCGGTAAGTTGGTATTTATTTATTTTCAAAATCAAATTCAGGAAATATTTAAATTTTCAAAATTTGCATAAAAACATACAGGGTGTCCCACCATATTCGACACGGTCTGTAGCTGGATAACCAAGGGTTTTTAAAAAAGTTAATACTGGAACATATACAGGTCGGATAAGACCACAGTATAAAAATTATTTTAGTCTATACAGGGTGTCTCAAAAAGTGTGACGTATCAAAGTTATATATTTTTAAATGCCTATATTTTATGACGGATTTAGATTCTTCTTTAAAATATAAATTCAAGTTTGTTTATAGTACTAAGTGTCTAATTTTATTTGTTTTTGTGATATTTGTTTTTTTTTTAATGCAGAGGTTAAATTAAACTGATTTTACTTTTAACACTTTAAATTTTAAAATGTATAACAAGATTAGAAAAAGTCTACCATATCATACGTAGGTCAAATCAAGATCAAATATTGTACAGGGTGATCAAAAATAATTTCAATTTTTCAGAAAATCAAATAGCCATATCTCTCTTATTTTAAATGGAACACCCTGTATTATTTTACGTTACATGATGACAAATAAAATACTCTTTCAAATGGTGTATAAGTTGCCTATACCTATCTTTTGTGCTTTTTAGTAAAATCCGTTTTTACAAATTTTTAGTCCAAATGTTTATTTAAATTAAAGTTGGCTGTGACATAGCAGCCATTAATATTTTTCTTAAGAAAATAACAACGACCATTTATTGATTACTAGTGTTTTAGTCAGTTTAAAATAAATTTCAATGATTTTAAATAAAAAGCAACTAAAAGAATTTTTGCCTGTGAATTTTAAAAATAGTGGCAGATAATACAAAATCTTTTAATTTTGTGCTTTTTTCCAACAAATTTACATTTTGCAATAACGGCTTAGTAAATAGGCATAGCTATATCACAGCCTATTTACATTTAAATAGACATTTGGAATAAAAATATGTTAAAACGGAACTTACTTAAAAAGTATAAAAGATAGGTATAGGCAACCTATACACCATTTGAAAGAGCATTTGGTTTGTCATCATGTGGTGTAAAAAATACAGGGTGTTCCATTTAAAATAAGAGAGATATTGCTATTTGCCTTTATAAAAATTGAAATTATTTTTGATCACCCTGTATAATCTATGATCTCGATATGACCTACGTATGATAAGGCAGACTTTTCTCAATCTTGTAACAAATTTTAAAGTTTAAGGAGTTTATATTGTTAAAATAAAATTAGTTTAATTACACCCCTGCATTTTGAAAAAAATCAAATATCACAAACACGAATAAAATTAGACACTTGGTACTATTAACAAACTTAAATTATTTTTTTATGTAGAATCCAAAATCGTCATAAAATATAGGGTGTTCCATTTAAAAATATAACTTTGATACGTCACACTTTTTGAGACATCCTGTATAGAGTAAAATAATTTTATACTGTGGCCTTAGCCGACCTGTGTATGTTTCAGTATTTACTTTTTTAAAAACCCCATGGTTATCCAGCTACAGACCGTGTCGAATATGGTGGGCCACCCTGTATGAGTTATGCCTAATGACATTTAATGGTAAAATAAATAAACTGTTTGATAATAATAGTATACCTTAAAGCACCTTATGACGGTCGTGGATAATGGATGTAGGTAATGACCGTGGGTAATGTAATGAGCCATATTACCCATTTAAAATCACAATAATGATGTATAATTTTTTAAACAGTCGTGGAAAAAATAATATACTTATTCTTTATTCCATTAATACAAATGTTGGTTTTGTCAATGATTATTTCGACCTGTTGCCAAAAGCAATTCAAACAAGAAGGGATTCCAGAAGCTTAAATTCCGGCAAACTTTCAGGAACTTTCTTAAGACACTTTAACACATTCTTAGCGGAAATAATGGTTGTCTTTGGACCAATAAATGTCTCTGTTTTTACCGTAATTATCATTTGGTTCTTAATTTATTTCTTGTTTTGTCTGCTTGGGATGGGTTTAAATGGTCCATAGTATAAAAGAATGTGTGTTTATTCAGCGGCGGCTCGTGACATTTTTCAGTGGGAGGGCAGGGCACAAGCAATAAAAAAATTGTAATTTTCTAGAAACCTGCGGCAACTCCGATTTTAATGATATTTGGTATCCGGGGGCTTTTTAAGGCGCTGATCACGAATCTGAAAGATTTTTTTGGCGGAAACGTTTCGTTCTCGAGATATTTATCATCAAAGTTCAAATTTGAACTAAGCTTATTTTCACTATATTCCCCCTTCTTTTTGCACACAATTCTTGATTTAAAGCTAAACTGTCACACAATATTTAATTTTCACCTTTTAAAACCCCGTTTTCTACGATTTTTACATTATTTTTGCATTAAATTGCTTGGCTTTTTTTGATAATGCGGCAACCATACATACACTTAGGGCATCATGGCACACTGGAATTGAAATGATTCAAAGTATAGCTATGCAATTTAATGCAAAAATAATGTTAAATATGTAAAAACCGGGGTTTTAAAAGGTGAAAATCAAATATTGTGTGCCACTTTAGCTTTAAATCAAGAATTGTGTGCAAAAAGAAGGGGGAATATTGTAAAAATAGGATTAGTTTAAATTTCAAGTCTGATGATGAATATCTCAAGAACGAAACGTTTCCTGCCAAAAATTCTTTAGATTCGAGATACCAAATTTCGTCAAAATCGGAGTTGCCGCAGGTTTCTAGAAAATTACCAAAAAAATAATTATAAAATGTATTCAAAGCTTATCCTCTATTTAAAAAGAAATATTCGCCTATTTTTCAATATTTGTTGACTTATCGGACACCACACCGATTTTGATGATTTTTGGCGTACGGGATTTTTGTGGGGCGCTGATTACGAATCTAAACGAATTTTTAGTCGGACACGTTATGTTTTAGATATCCATCATCCCTTTCTTTTTGCATGCAGTTCTTAAGTTTTCCGCTAAATTGACAATTAATATTTTATTTCCACCCGTTAGAAACCCAATTTTCTACTTATTTTACCCATATTTACGTCTAATGATGGATATCTTAAAACCGAACAGTGGCGGCTAAAAATTCTATCAGATTCGTAAACAGCTCCCCAATAAACTCTCGTATGCAAAAATCATCACAATTGACGTGTTGTCCGATAAGTAAACGATTATCTTTCTTATCGATTCTTTGATCACTTTGTTATGGAGATCAGGGATACACTGTATAATGTTTTTCGATAGATTCTGCTATATGATCTAGATCGTTTACCCCATGTTAAGTCCACGCTGTTATTTATTTATTAAAATTAGCATACAAAACAAAACTCAACAAAATTCTTCAACCTTTCACGAAATTAATGCTGGAGTGCCACAGGGTTCAGTACTAGCACCAACTTTGTTTCTTCTTCACATTAACGACCTTCTTTCTTCCACCAACCAATCCCATTCATAGTTATGCTGACGATAGTACCCCTTCACTTCACTTTTCAGGTTCCCAAACCAATCTCTCAACCCGACTTGAAAAGCAAACGCAGGGCGATGCAGATATCTCTTTCACAGGATCTCAATTTGATATTGGATTGGGGCGCCAAAAATCTCGTTCAATTTAATGCATCCAAAACACAATCGTATTCCTTGTCGCGAAAAAAATCATCAAACACTCATCCTTTGCTTATGAGTAGCCAGGTTTTGCAGAGCGGGGACACATTTAACCTTGTGGGCATCACATTTGAGAATAACCTTAACTGGCATAAACACATTGTATCTATAGCCACCGCGGCTTCAAAAAGCTTGGATTTCTTTTCCGAGCCAAAAAGTATTTTTCTTCTTTCAATTTATACACTTTGTATGTGTCTCAAATTCGACCCTCTCTGGAATATTGTTCTCATGTCTGGGGAATGGCATCCCCTACAACCCTCAGCATTCTTGATGCCATTCAAAGAAGGGCTGTTCGTCTTATTAATGATCCTTTACTTACTCAAAGACTTCCTTCTCTTGCCCATCGTCGAGCTGTGGGAGATCTATCGCTCTTCTATAGATACTTTTACGGCTTCTGCTCCGACGAATTATCCAGTATAGTCCCTCCTCTTGCAGCTCCCAACAGAGAAACTCGTGGTGCCGCGCGTATGCATCCCTATACAGTTCAATTGGACAGGCCCCGAACTTCCCATTTCGTTCGTTCTTTTATCCCTAGAGTTTCTAGAATGTGGAACCTGCTGCCAGCGGAGGTCTTTCCTTCTCCCCAAATCTTCAAGTATTTAAGTCCCGTGTTAACAAACTCCCTCTTACCCTGCTTAAGACACCCACGGTACGTTAGTATTTAGGCTGTCAGCCTTCGTGGATTGTCCAAAGATAAAAAAAACAGTTTATTTGTTACCGAACACCTACACATCCAGTCATATTTTCCATAAATGTTCTTGTAAAAAACTCTGTTGTAAGTCCTAGTTTTACTAGTACCTAGATGCATAATTCAATTTTAAGCTCGGGAGTAGGTCTTCCCTATTACATATCACATAACTCTAAACATACGAACTAATTACCTATACATGTTAAAATTAAACGTATAATCATAATTAACAGTAAATATTGCTACTAAAACTCTATAGGATACTATCGCTTGACCAGCGACTTTTACCTGGAGACACGTAAATTTGTGCCCACTTTCTGTACTAATTTTTGCGTAAATAAGACGTATGTTACTTAAGCAAAATACATAGGCAAAGCGGGCAGAATTTTCGCGTTCCCCAGAAGAAACTTTTGATAAATTAAATAGAAGTTTTAAGCAGAGTCTTTAGAAGTGTTTTAATGGGATTTTTTGGGACTTTCTTGTATTTTAGTTTTTTTATCTTTGGACAAACCAAGAAGGCTTAAAGCCTAAATACTAACGTACCGTGAGTGTCTTAAGCAGGTAAGAGTGGAGTTTGTTGGACACGGGACTTAAATACTTGAAGATTTGGGAGGGAAGGAAAGACCTCCGGGGCAGCAGGTTCCACAATCTAGAAACTCTAGAGATAAAAGAACGAACAAAGTGGGAAGTTTGGGGCCTGTCCAGTTGGACCGTATAAGGATGCATACGCGCGGAACAACGAGTTTCTCTGATGGGAACCGTTAGTGGAGGAACTGTACTGGACAATTCTTCAGAGCAGAAGCCGTGGAAGTACCTATAAAAGCGATAAACCCCCACAGCCCGACGATGGGCAAGAGAGGGTAGCCTTTCTGTAAGTGAAGGATCATTAATGAGACGAATAGCTCTTCTTTGAATAGAATCAAGAATGTTTTGGGTTGTGGGGTGGAACTAACAATAAAACCAAGTCAGTAACAGTAACTTAAGAAGATATTGTGGCAACGTATTTTTTAACCAAATACGTCACCGGGGTCGTTTGGACACTTTAAAATCACTTTTAAAAAATAAATACAAAATTATATTTAGCACCAAATAAAAATACAAATTTACCGGCTTCATAACTCGTAAGATAAGACATCCCCCTTTCTTCCCCTAATCCATGTGGACAATGGGAACACCCAGTATCTTTGGAGTCAGGTTTCTACTGCCCGTTTTTCAAAATTGTGTTGTGTTTAAATATTGAATTTGCCGGTATTTGTTTTTGCAGTTCTACGGTCGACCTTGTTTATTGTTATAATTTATTCGGACCACGATCTTTAACTTGCCTTTAATTTTTAAAATGTATGTATACAGTATAATTTTTCTTTGCCAAGAGAGCCTATCTCTGGGTATGGCTTATCAACATTTTCTTGTAAGTCATTTAATTTATAAATATTTTAATATATTGTGGGGCCCACCCACTGACATCATCAAAAATTATTAAATTAGAAATGCGACTTTACAGAAAAAAAATGTTGATAAGCTCATACTCCCAGAGACCAAACTCTGTAAACAATTTCTTGCCATTTTAAAAGAACCAAAGTGTTCGATCGTGGTCCAGCCAAATGCCTGGCAATAAATAAGATCGACCGACTAAAGTGGCAAAACAATATATTTAAGTGGCAAACTTCTTTGATAAATAATATTTAAAAAACTAAAAAAAAACACGCTTTTATATGCAACCGAACTAAAAATTAGAAAATAATTTTCATTAAAAAAATATTGTCATTTCATAGTAAAAAGCGTGGGGTGCATTTTACTATTTTTCATAACTTTTCCATCATAGATATTTGCAAATATAATAATTATAACATTTAATATATTTATCACTCCACGCTTTTTACTATGAAATGACAATATTTTTTTAATGAAAAATTATTTTTCTAATTTTTAGTTCGGTTTGCATATAAAAGCGTGTTTTTAGTTTTTAAACTATTAATTATTTTTCATTTTTAGTTTCTGCTACTCTTGACAAAATGGCGAAAAATTTTTTAATGAACAAAGTGGCAAATTTTAAAATTTTCCAACAGATTGCAACTCACTAAAAAATTTCTTCTTCATTAAGTAGCAAAGTTTGAAATTTTGCCAACAGATGGCAATCCAGGCAATGTTTGGACCGTTGCCAATATATTGCAACCCACTAAAAAATTTCTTCTTCATTTAATAGCAAAGTTTGAAATGTTGCCAACAGATGGCAACCTAGGTGTTGTTTTTATAATATAATGGAATTTTTTTCCTGGCGATCCAAAAAAGATAACGGGATACTGTTTGCAGATTATTGCATTGTCATGTTTCCTTAATACATGTGCAAAGTTTCAAAGAAATCGAATAGCTGGAAGTTGGTTAAAATTAGGCTCAAAGATTCCGTTACATAGCCAGATAGTTACAACCCAAGTTAATAAAAAAGCGTGTTAACGGCATTTATTAACTGTTATTGTTCATAAAAATTGAACACCAATGGTGCAACTAACCCATTGAAAGAACTTATTAATTTATTGTTCATAAAATTGAACACCAATGGTGCAACTAACCAAATTATTGTAAAAACTAAAAAATTTCTTCTTCATTTAATAGCAAAGTTTGAAATGTTGCCAACAGATGGCATCCTAGGTGTTGTTTTTATAATATAATGGAATTTTTTTCCTGGCGATCCAAAAAAGATAACGGGATACTGTTTGCAGATTATTGCATTGTCATGGGTCCTTAATACGTGTGCAAAGTTTCAAAGAAATCGAATAGCTGGAAGTTGGTTAAAATTAGGCTCAAAGATTCCGTTACATAGCCAGATGGATAGATAGATAGATAGTTACAACCCAAGTTAATAAAAGAGTATAATTTTTCTTTGCCAAGAGAGCCTATCTCTGGAGTATGGCTTATCAACATTTTTTCTTGTAAAGTTGCATTTAATTTATAAATATTTTAATATGTTATTTTAGAGCCCACCCACTGAGCATCATCAAAAATTATTAAAAGATTTTTCAGTCATGAATTCTACAATAATTTCATCTATTGTTTAGAAAAATAACAGATGGTACTTAACTTCAATCAAAAGAAAATTTTATGTGCAGTAAACTTGGTTTATTAACGCATTGCAGTGAAGGCGGTTACACTTTTAAGTATCAATGTCAAAGCGTTTGGTCCGACGCGACGGCATTTGCGAGAATAAGAGAAAAGTTAAGCCATGTATAAGAAGGAACAGTTTAAAAATGTAAATTCGGTGCTCTTTGATAAGAAAAAAAATCACAAAAAGTTTAAAGCAAATAAATCGGCATGCTTGTCTTCGCGGCCGCCTTTGCTATATTTCTTTTATGATATGCCGGTTGATGCAGCTGGTCATCGCACTATGGGATAGAAATTGATTTTTTGGTCAAAATTCTGAAACTTACCAATCTAACTTAAAATGAGGTGCTTTTTAATGTAAAAATATTATAAATTATTACAAATGCTTTTTGGAAGCCTAAAACTTATTATATGTTATTATAAATTTACACCCCCTTAACATTATTATTTTTTATTGGTACAAAATAAACTAAAATGTCAGCTTGTTTGGTTAATTCGTTAGTATTCTAATCAGTAATCCGATGATTATTATCTCATATGATATACAGGGTACGACAATAGGTATGATTTTTTAAATGGAATACCCTGAATATTATATCACCACCAAAAAATATGTTAAAATGCTCTAAAAAATACTACATTTGATGTGTCTATCTCAATTAGTTTCGGAAATATGACCATCCAAATCTGAAAAATAATTTTAAATTATTCTTAGAAGCGTAATAGAGGTACATCTTCCCATTTTTTTTATTTTTTAACGTATAAAATAAATAAAAACACTGTTTTGTTGGGTAGATTCTGTGGAATCCATATCTTTCATCAGAATGCTTTTATCTTTTAGGATATACAGTGTAGGACAAAACATATTAAATTTTAAAATGGAAAACCTTATAAATTATAAAAAAAAACTTGTATCTGTCCTTACACTCAGAAATAGTACAAAAATAGGAAGGCAATTGTAAGTACAAAAACTGATAAAGAAAAAGGTAAAAAATTCTTTGACAAAAGTAGCGAGACTTCGCGAGACTGCATCGAAAACACAAAAAAAAACAATAGCTCTTATTATTTAAACTCTTTTACTTTTTATAGTAAACAAGGCTAATAATAAACTAAGTAGCTTAAATGCTGTATATTTATATTTACTTAAAATAAATTTTCAAGTTTCTTATATTACCCCAATAGAAGTCGTTATATCCTTTTATAATTTTGCGTACATGTAGTTTGGAGTATCTACTTTTAAATACACAGCATGAACCATTAAAATTTCAAAGTTGCTTTTGGCCAAAATAATGGATTTCTATCCCATATAGTGTATCGGCGCGTCGCTGTAAAGGATAGCGGCGCCTTTGTATAAAATAGTCCGATTGCAGGCGGCCTCTTTATGTTTTTTGTATTATTTTCAAAGGGTACCGAATTTGCGCTTTTAAAATGTTCTTACTATACAGATTTGGAAACTATCGGTGCAACATTGTCGGCCGACTGTATCTTGTTCAAAAATTCTTGAGCAACAAAGTTGGCCAACATTTACAGATACAAGTGTTTCGCCTCCACACTAGTTTTGAACAAATGGAAATCGCTGAAAGCGTGGTGGCAGAGAGAATTTCTACGGAAAGGAGTTTATTACGGCAATTGAATAATCTTTGTCTCTATGTGTTTTTGATTAAGATCTTTCATAAACATAAAAGATTCTTAAGTATTTTGATGAAAATCAAGTTTACAGACTTAACTTACAAGCTTATTCCATTAAAACCGCATTGCGTTTTAAGTCTGGAACGGCTAGACCGATTTATAAAAACAAAGTATCATTGAGTAAAGAATCAAAAATCTCTAAAACGAGTGGTATATGACCCCCCTTACCATTTGAAAAAAAAGTTGTTAGTGCCCCCTTGGTACTAGGTGACATGACATATTTTAGTTTTATGCTAAAAGGAGTTTAAATAACACCCCTTTGCCCAAAATTTACTCGACCTCAATATCTTGTCCTATTCAAAGCATTGTGATTCAAAAACATATGCCATCGCTTAAGGGAGATTCCTTAGCCAAAAATAAGACAAAATGTCATATGAACATGGGTCCGCAAATGCTTTGTTTCCAAGATACAGGGCGTTTCATTTTTGTATTTTTTTCTTTCTGTTTTGAATATTTTTAAAACTGCGCCTAGCGATTTGGCATTATATCGCTAAATATCCGGTAACCATACGTTACTTCGAAAATTAGCTAAGAGACATAGTTTTGTTCACTTAGTAAAGTGTTTAATTTGCGCTATCAAATTTATTAAAACCAGTGGCGTACATGTTTTAATTCAAAAATATTATGTGTCTACCCACGAGTACGCCCCCGGTAAAAATATAGCAAATTCCTTTATAGTCAAAATATGCCTACTAATAAATGTACCTTATGTCCCAAATTTAAGCCAAATCGCTGGTGTAGTTTTAAAAATATTCAAAAAGAAGAAAAATTATAAAAAATTAAAAATGAAAACACAGCAAAGCATTTGCGGACCCATGTTCATATGACATTTTGTCTTATTTTGGCTAAGGAATCTCCCCCCTTAAGCGATGGCATATGTGTTTTGAATGTGCCGGCTGGCGAAGTCGCCAATTTTGAAACAATTTCATTGAATGTATTTACTATATAATTTATGAGTTAATTTTTTTGTGTAAACCAATGAAATGTGTGTAGACAAATGAAGACCCTTAAGTTCTGTCATCCGAAAGTTTTTAGAGAAACTTCTGTGTTTATAAAAAAGATATCGCTTAAAGAAATATAGAGGAGGCAAACCTTTTGCCGTAGTAAACTTCTTCCCGTAGAAATTCTCTCTGCCACCTTCGTCTTTTTTAAATTTTCTATTTTTTAACCAAATACGCGACACAAAAATTGCTATTTCCATTTTGACAAAACTAGTGTGGACGCGAAACACTTGTATCTGCTAATGTTGGCCAGCTTCTGTTGCTCAAAAATTTTTTTGTATAAAGGAATACAGTTGGCCGTCAATGCCATGTCCCGACTTGGGTACCCAAGTCGGGACAGCATGGCTCGGCCAGACTGTATCTTATACAAAAATTTTTAGCAACAAGTTGGCCAACATTTGCAGATACAAGTGTTTCGCGTCCACAAGTTTTCAGCTCGTACAAACCTGCCGATGTTCTCAATATTAAATGGAAAACAGGCGTCTTGTAGATTCCTTGGATGAAAACGCCCACGGATGTTGCTATGGCGTTTGCAACAAGTCGACCGACCGATGTGCAACATTCAAGATACAGTCGGCCAACAAATGTTTCGCCGATTGTATCCAGAGTCTGTGCATCGCTTAAGAATCAAATTAGAATTGTAACTTATTAACATAAGTGTTTTTACACGTCAATTTACATTAATTAGACAAGAAACATTTAAAAATATTCTAAAATTTTCCTAAACATTATACTCAATAAAATATTAAAAAATATAGTTACATCACAATAACACTGACAGTCAATCACAATTATTAAAAAGTATTTAAACTAAAACAATAATGTTTTACTAAAGTTTAGCCCTCATGAGAGTCCTGAAATAATTTATTCTTTTTTTTACCTCTTTAAGTCAAAATTCAAATTAACTAAAAAATAAAGCCGCTGCTCAGGTATTCATTCACAGAAAAAAGGCATGTTTTAATAGGTACTTTTTTATAGTGCTTCTAAAAATCCTGTCGTTCAAACATCTAATGTGCTGAGGAAGCGCATTAAAGTATGTTATACAGAAGTAATTGGTGCCACCCCTGGATCTTCCAAGTCTATGAAAGTCATGGATTAAATCCTGACAGTTACGAGTATTATAATTATGGATTTGTTGATTCGTTTGATACAAGTGAATATTTTGTTTAATAAACATAAGGCACTGGAAAATATATAAACAGGGAAGAGTAAAAAGCCCCAATTTGATAAAATATGGTCTACATTCCTCCCGGTAGCCAATATTAGCAATTATGCGAACGCATCTCCTCTGCAATGTAAAAACTTTAGCAGCATGGGCTGAATGTCCCCATCCAATTAAAGCATAAGATAGCCTTGATGCAAAATTTCCGTGGTAAGCACAGAGTACAACATCCAAGGATACACAGCGAGAAAGACCCCTTATTAAAAACAATGCTCTCGACAATTTTTTACAAAGATTGTCAACGTGGGCTTCCCAAGTCAGTCCTGAGTCAAGTGTAACTCCAAGAAATACAACTTCTTTACCAGTGTCAAATGGCTTGTGTGTTTGTGACTGTCTTAGCGTAAAGTTAATGTGCTGAGTTTTTGTATGTTAAGACACAGCCTATTTGCAAGAAACCATTGCTGAATGTTGGATTGTGTTTCCACAATGCCCTGTATTTGAGATGGATGATAACTATTAAGTGTTGTGGTGTCATCAGCAAATAAGATTATTTTGAGTAAGTCCTGAAAATTTGGAAGGTCATTTATAAATATAAGAAACAACACCGGGCCCAGGACTGAACCCTGGGGCACCCCATAATTTATTGACTTTGAACTTGAGTTTTCCCCTCTAAACGCAACAAATTGGAATCGTGATGAAAGGTAGGATTTTAATAGGTTTCTCATACTATTGCCAACTCTGTAATACGGCGACTTTTCCAGCAAAATATCATGCCGAACACAGTCAAAGGCCTTTGTTAGGTCCAAGCAGGAAGCAAAAGTATCAAGCGAGTTATTCTACGCCTTCGTATTTTTATTATTATTTTTTTTATAAATATTTGTTTGTTTTTTACATTTTTACAAAAGGCTAAAACTAGACAAACTAAATCCTTATAGTCGTTGCAAATTACCCCTTTAACTCTTGAGTTTCCCAATTAAAGCCGAAAGTTTAAGATGAGTCGATAACATCTCAGAAAGCATACGTATATAGTTCGTTTCTGAATGCCGAATTTAAATCATATAACCAGGCTTTCGTGAGGCATTAAGAAACCACAAGAGTTGTACGCAAGATGGAAACTTTGCTGAAGTTTCATGCCAGTTTGTTCGCAATTGCTTCAAAGTTGCTGCAGTATTAGTAACACTTAACATTAAAACGCTGAGTTATTCGTCTATATTATATTTAAGTATGAGGATAAGTCTAAAAGGCTGATGATTTATCTCTTAAATTAACTGGGTAGTTCTAATAAACAAATTTAAAAAGAAATTTAAACCTACTTCAAAAATACAAAAAGAACTTGCTACAAAGGTAAAAGTAATAATAATCATGTTCCTTGTCGCGAAAAGAGTCATGGAATACTCATCCTCTACTTATGAGCGGCCAAGTTTTACAGAGCAAAGACACTTTCAATCTTGTGGGCGTCACATTTGAGAGTAACCTTAACTGGGATAAACACATTGTATCTATAGCCACGGCAGCGTCAAAAAAGCTTGGATTTCTCTTTCGAGCCAAAAAGTATTTTTTCCCTTCTAATTTATAGATAGATAGATAGATAGAATAATTCACTTTAGAATAAAAGCGTAGGGTGCTTAATATATTAAATGTTATAATTATTTCATTTGAAAAAATATCTATGAGGGAAAAGTTATGAAAAATAGTAAAATGCACCCCACGCTTTTTTACTCTGAAGTGAATTATTCTATAATTATCTTAAATTTTATTATAATTCTATTTTGAGGATATAATTATGATTCATTGTTTGACCTTTTATTACTGTAATACAAACTCTTTGTAATGAAAAATAATTTTCTAATTTTTAGTTCGGTTGCATACAAAAGCGTTCTTTTTTTTTTTAGTTTTTTTTAAACTATTATTTATAGAAAATTATGTTTCTATAGATTTTACACAAAAAACTGACCCCCATTGGCGTAGCTAGGGCAGCAGGGGACCTGGTGCAAAAAAGTAAATTGCAATTTTATGCAGATTGCAGAAATACCCTTTCCTTTTTTTTTCTGAGGTGACTCATTTTAGACTCCTTTATTTATTTTTGTAAATTTTAACCAAAATATAATGCCTAAAAAATACCTTTTCAAAATGTCTCACACTCCATATTTCTTTTAATCCGTTTTTAAGATATTGCGTATTTTGCATTTTATTGACTTTTAAAGCAGAAAATCATTTTTAATAATAATTTTATACCTTAAACAAGGGAAAAAATATATTTTTTTAAGAGTCCATGAATTTATTTTGTTAATGTTTTGCCCCAAGACCTATATTATCAACTTTTATTAATACGTTGTAATTTAATATAACAAAGGACAATTATTTTTACGTATGCAGGTAAATTAAATTATTCACTTATGGACTAAGGTAAGTTAGGTTAGTTCGTCATATTTTAGACAAACCCTGTATACAAAATAAATAAATAATAAAAGGTATAATAGCTGCCCTGAAAGTCGAAAGAGTCCGAGGGCCTCTGGCCCAAGGGCTAGATTTCGACCTGATGGGCATTATAGTCCAGTAAAGCCTGTGGTGCATACAATGCTTTATGTTTTACCCAAAAAAGAGTTTTTCAATGACTAATTACATTATTTATTCGCAATATTTAAAATAATTTGCACCAGTACCTGTATACGTAAGTAGATAATGACTGGTGTTAAGTTTTACTTTGATGTTTCTATCAGTTAGTCAGTTGGCATTTTTATTTAACGATTTGCTCAAAATGGAAGAAATTCCACAAAATACAAGAGAAAAGGCCATAAAAGCGACCGAAAATCTTTTGCCAGTTAAATCAAGGCAACAGTATGATCGGGAGTATGGCATATTTGGTATTTGGAAAGATGCGAACGCAATTCTTCAAATAACCGAAACGGTTTTAATGGCATATTTTCAGGAACTGGTAAGTTATTGATTTTATTTTAATACATATGTTTGTATAAACTTGATCTTTATTGTGAGAGAAATAAAATTGGATAAGCAATAAAATTTCCATATTAGTGCATTAGGGCATTATAAGCGGGCATTATCATAATGCCCGCTTATAATGCCCTAGGTGTCATAGCAGGTATTATTGCTATCATAACATATTCCGTTTCTAAGGTATTACAGATCAATAATAGATGGGTAAAACATAAAAATATTTAAATACCAATAATCTAGTGGTTTTTCCACTAATAGTATAAATTACCCCGATAACACCCTTATCCCAAAAGAATAAAACATAAAGGGACGGGAGATAAAATAAAGTGAATATTCATCAGAGATAGAATTTCCCTAAATTTGCACGAAGAGCTTTCTGGAGAGTTTTATTAATGAATTGAATTGGTTGATTAATTAATTAGAACTAGCTCATCTGTTCGCGATTCGCAAACCCCTTCTCTGATTATTCTCTCTCTGTCGAGAATTCTCAATTTACATCGTTTGCTGATTATTAAGGCATGTGTCGACAAAATGTTCGGTAATTTTTATTGTTTCGTTACTATTCAAAAGAATTAGAGTTTAAATGATTAAGTAGATTACCGACTATATTTTAGGCACTTTCAATTTAGAAAACACCTGAACAAAAAATATACAACACACCAAATATATAGAAGGAACAGTTTAAAAATGTAAATTCGGTGCTCTTTGATAAGAAAAAAATCACAAAAAGTTTAAAGCAAATAAATCGGCATGCTTGTCTTCGCGGCCGCCTTTGCTATATTTCTTTTATGATATGCCGGTTGATGCAGCTGGTCATCGCACTATGGGATAGAAATTAATTTTTTGGTCAAAATTCTGAAACTTACCAATCTAACTTAAAATGAGGTGCTTTTTACTGAAAAATATTATAAATTATTACAAATGCTTTTTGGAAACCAAAAACTTATTATATGTTATTATAAATTTACACTTCCCTTAACATTATTATTTTTTATTGTACAAAATAAACTAAAATGTCAGCTTGTTTGGTTAATTCGGTAGTATTCTAATCAGTAATCCGATGATTATTATCTCATATGATATACAGGTATGATTTATTTAAATGGAATACCTTGAATATTATAACACCACCAAAAAAAAAATCTTTTAAATTATTCTTAGAAACGTAATAGAGATACATCTTCCCAACTTTCTTTATTTTTTAACGTATAAAATAAATAAAAAACACTATTTTGTTGGGTACATTTTGTAGACTCCATATCTTTCATCAGAATGCTTTTATCTTTTAGGATATACAGTGTAGGACAAAACATATTAATTTTAAAATGGAAAACCTTGTAAATTATACAAAAATCTTGTATCTGTCCTTACACTCAGAAGTAGCAAAAAGTAGGAAGGCAATTGTAAGTACAAAAACTTATAAAGAAAAAGGTAAAAAAATCATTGACAAAAGTAGCGAGACTTCGCGAGACTGCATCGGAAACACAACAATAGCTCTTATTATTTAAACTCTTTTACTTTTTTAGTAAACAAGGCTAATAATAAACTAAGTAGATTAAATGTTGAATATCTATGTTTACTTAAAATAAATTTTCAAGTTTCTTGTTTGTGTATGTATGTTTTATGCTTTTCTTCCCCATCCTCCTTAAAGAAAATCCAAGTTTTAAGAGCGAGATCCTTATTTGTAAGAAATTTTTCGTAAGTCCAATCAAATTTCATCAATCAAAAATCCCAGCTTTTGCAAAATTATTTATATTAAAACTATAACCAGTAGAAATATTTCACTTAACAGTTTTTTATGCAAGACCTTAAAATGCCTCTAATTATAAAACAAAACATATATTTTTGCGAAATTTGTGAATTGATGATAAAGTTTGATTAAATCTACGCAAAAAAAAAAAAAATAGAGAATTCGCTCTTGAAAATTAGACTAAAGTTCACGTTGAACTCAAGAAGTTGCTATGAAAAAGGCGAAGAACTACAATGCATACATGTATTACATAAAAAAATAACATCGCGAAAGCAAGTGAATTAATGTACGATTTGTTGCGACATCCACCCAATATACCGTATTTTGACAGTCTCCATTAATCAAATGGGAAAAATAAATTTTATACTTAATTTTTAAGGATGATTGACGTCTAAACAGTTAGTTTTCAGTTAAATAAAAACCTCTTTCTTGAAAGGCTTTCTATTGGTCTTTTAAAAACTTTCTAAAAAAAGAGTTAAGCTAATAAAACTAAAAAATTATGACAAAAAACATTTTTCTTTGAAGGCAAAAAGCCCTCTAGCGGCACACAATTATTACTAAAATGATGGGAAGCAGGCCACTTAGTCTATGCACCAAATATTAGTGATATCGGTTCTTCGTTAAGCAAAAATTGTCAAAAACAAGCATTAAAAAATTAAACTTTAACGAGTTGTAACTGAAAACCAATGACATTTAAAAAATAATAATATAAAGCTGTTTTATTTTATTTTGTCATGCAAATGATGATGATGAAGCAGCTATCTCTTACACATGACCTCAACTTGATAATGCATCGAAAACACAATCATACTCCTTGTTGCGGAAAAAATCATCAAACACTTACCCTTTGCTTATGAGTGGCCAGGTTTTGCAGAGCAAGGACACAATCAACCTTGTGAACATCTTATTTGAGAACAACTTTAACTGGTATAAACACATCGTATCTATAGCCACCGCGGCTTTTAAAAAGCTTGGGTTTCTTTCCCGAGCCAAAAATTATTTTTCCCCTTCCAATTTAAAAGTTTGTGTATGTCCCAAATTCCACCCTCTTTGGAATATTGTTCTTATGTCTGGGGAATGGCGTCCCCACAACCCTCAGCATTCTTGATGCCATTCAGAGATGTCTTATTAATGATCCTCTACTTACTAAAAGACTTCCTTCTCTGGCCCATCGTCGAGTTGTAAGAGGCCTATCGCTCTTTTATAGATACTTTCAGGGCTTCTGCTCTGACCAGTTATCCAGTATAGTTCCTTTATTTGCAACTCCCAGCAGAGAGACTAGTGGTGCCGCACGTAAGCATCCCTATACGGTTCAACTGGACAGGCCCCTGAACTTCGTTCGTTCTTTATCCCTATAAATTCTAAAATGTGGAACCTGCTGCCAGCGGAGGTCTTTCCTTCTTACCCAAATCTTCAAGTTTTTAGATCCCGTGTTAACAAACTTCCTTTACCGTGCTTAAGACACCCACGGTACGTTGGTATTTAGGCTTCTGGACTTCGTGGACTGTCCAAAGATTTAAAAAAATACTGCCTTTAGGTTTGTTATCGATTTTTAAAACACTCTGTATATTAAAACATTATTTAAAAAAAGCCCTAGATTTTTCGTTGCCGCAAACCAAAACAAATTAATTTGCAGATCCAATAACCTCGCAAAACGCATTTTTGATAGACTTTCCATTTCGAAATCCCATCGTGCGATATTAGCTAGTTACAAATAAAATGTCAAATGCAGCCGATATTCCCCTTCCGAAGTAAACAAATTTAAAATTACAATTCCTGTAATAATCAAGCATGTAAAATAATTACTGCATAGGGGGTCGCCAGGCAGGATGGAAACGGTTTAACAGGAAATTTAATTGTTTCCTGCGAGTGTATATTAATTAACGTCTCTAACAGTTGCCATCAGGCTGACGTGGCAGGACCGAGTAGTGTGGAAGGTCCTGCTGCACGCAGCAGCTTCAGGACGGTTTCTTCGACAGCTGGACATTTTCCTGATGACATGTATTAAGTGGGTGTGAAAGTTTCCATTTGATGGCCGGAAAACACTTGCAGGAGAAAGCTTTTACAATAAAATATGTACCTGCCAGTTCATTAAGTGTGAAACTTTTAAAAACTTTCAAATTTTCGATTTTAAAAAAACGTGTTATACTCTATTTTTTTGCAAGGGATAGTAATAAAAATGTCTCGGGACGGTTAGAAGGTTGTAAACCATCTCTGTGAAAAAGAACAGGTAGAAATACACCGAATTGCGTTAAATAAGGATTATAAATTTTATATATATTTTAGTATCTTGCCGTATGTGCAACTGAGTGGTTATAAATTGTTAGAGTATTGTTCAAAGTATTACAATATTGTAAAAATGGCTTCTCCGCAGAAACGCGCATGTCTCGGCCGTTCAACTGAAAAGCAGATTGTTAAAAACGTATTTTTGATTATACAGGGTGCGGCAGAATGGACTCCCACATTTGGGTAGCAAATAAAAAGTCTACTATAAAATATGAAGCTAAACTTTTATTATTTTCAAAAAGAGCACACTTTAAGGTTTTTTTAACTGTGTTTTCAAAATTATATCGTGTAAGTGACGGCCGTTAGCAGCGACACACATGCGAAGGCGTTCCTAGAAGTTCCGCATCACTTTTATCACCATGTCCTGAGGAATAGCAGCAGTTACATCTCGGATCGCTGTCTTGATTTAGGAAAGTCAAGAACCAGTTGCCGTTAAGTTAGCAACCCATTTAAAAATTGTTTTCCGGTCTGGAACAGAGGCATTCGGAGGCAGGAAGCGCGTACAAAATACTCTTTTCGACGCGGTGACACATTCGTCATTTTTGAATAATAGCTCAATAACAAATCCACGTTGGCTCACCAGACCAAGACATAGGGCCTAGTAACAAACCTTATCAATCGCCCAAGTGAATGTGACCATCCCCACCAATGTCCAACTCCCATTACCGATGTTCTAGCCTGATAAAATGTGGGAGTCCATTCTGCCGCACCCTGTATTAGAAATGATCAAAACTCTAATTTAAGTGTGGACGATTGTGTTCAAAAATGTGCGTTGATGACTGGGGTGGAAAAAGCGACAATTTACATAATTTTTAAACAAGAAAAAGAGGGAGGTATAATTCCACCAAAAAAGCGATGGGCACAAGTGAAAGGTGAAGTGGCCAGAAATTAATACTACGTTTAAACTAGTAGATTTAAAAACAACTATTTCAAATTGCCATATCTAATGCTTCCCCAGAAAACTGGAAAAATGTGTCGAACATGTATTAGAAGTAGAAAATAAAATGTGGTCTTTGGATATAATAGTAGATACAACTGTTGAACCTCTAATTATTATACAAGTAGACTCATATATGACTCAAGTAGTGATAGTATGTCAGATATGGAAGAATGTGAATAACTAGATGTAGATTATGTAGCATATTTAATTAGGTATAGATTATATTTTAAATAATTATTTTTTGACTATGCATTTTTAATGTGTATTATTAAAATGGTTATTATTAACTATAATTATACCAACTGTACAATATTGATATACTATAAATTTTAAAATATTTTTTACACATATAAAAGAAACAAGATTTTCATTTTACCTAAACTGTTTAAAAAGGGTAAGTTCCCAAAAATAAACTCAAGCGCACCGCCACTGTCAAGGTTTTTATCACATTATTCCCACGTAAATACAGGTAAACATCTGTTATTCCTTTGTATTTAACCCAAGAGGTTGACGAATATTAGAACGGAGTCTGCCGGCCTAAAATTATAATGCCTTATCAGTACATTACAGGTAGAATTGAAGAAAAATATTTATACTCGGACTAACACAGAAAGCGAATTGCCATAAAATTAAATGATTTATTACTCTCTCTTGCAACGAAACAGGGTATAGTACAGGACAGGCGCAGAATAGTCGTATTTTTCAGCGCTAAATTGAAATAAATTACTTTTTAGGCCATAATGTAGTTTTTATAAAATTTGGTAATATTATACAGGGCATCCGGGTTTCGTTCAAATTACAGGGTATTTTGATTATAATTAGAGAGAGAGGCTTGCGCTTATCGCATTGCTAATTTTTAATGAAACCAAAGATGACATTATAGAATTTTTAATTTTCCTCGTATTTCACAAAGTCGATTGATGAGATAAGGTCACGACATTTGCCATATTGGCTAGCGCGGCTGTGACGTCAAGTCGGGCCATTTTCGGCCATGTTTGATTTTAGGCAGATCAGTGGCGTAGAATTAAGGAGAAAACAATAAAGAACTGTATGTTGTAAACAAAATTTATTGGATTATTTTAATAGGCATAACTTAAAACAAAAACGATGAGGCAGAGCAAAACATTTTCCATGGTTCCGTAAGTCAAAAACCATTTTAAAAACTTTGTATACAGGGTGTCCGCTAATAAATGGTACACAGAAAAACCACAGATTCCTTATGCCAATATATTAAGATTTAACTAAACATACCTAATATCCAAAAATTGTTCCCCCTTTTTAAATATCTTAATAAAACGGTATCTAGGTGTTTTTAAACATTAGCTTTTCAGATCGAGTATTAATTTTTTTGTGTAGACTAGAGGGCGATGGGTACACTATTTAAAATTCTCTAAAACCACCCAATTTTTTGTTACTACTCTGTATGTATGTAAACTAGTAAGCCTCTCTATGCTTTTTGCACAAAAAAGGTATACTTAGTAAGATTCGGTCTTGACAACCGTTTTTAAGGTATTCACGTTTTAGTTGTTCAGTGTACCCGAAAGTATGTACCTTCAATAACATCGTATTAGCTATAATTACAACTGCTCAGATATAAATAGCTGATATCTAAAAACTCCTGGATACCGAGTTTTATTAAAATGTTTAAAACAGAAATTATCGAAATGCATGAATAAAAATATTTATATCCCTTTAACACCCTGTATCTTCCTTATCATTAACTTTTGGAATATAGGTATGTTTGTTTAAATCCTAAATGGGTATTTTCGCATAAAAATCTGTGGTTTTTCTGTGAACCATTAATCAGCGGACACTCATCTCTATCATATGTATATAAAAACACGAATGACTGAAAACTATTCGACTAAACACTATCAAAATCTCTAAAATAAAACGAGTCCGAATATGTGAAGTCTCTAAACTAACCAAAAAATTAACAACTAGAAATCCTTGCAAAATATACAACCAAAATGAAAATGGCAAATTTCCACAGTTTTTACCAAACAAAGCTTCGACAAGGCACGACTCTGTCATCAGCTGATAATGCTACCAACTTTGAACAGAACTGCCAACCAAAATCGTAATTCTCACACCCTCACGTCCCTGACAAAAAGCTATCCCCGGTCTTGCTTATGTCTAAACCCCTTCTCATAAAGAAACTCTGGTATTTCAGTTATCTTGTAACTTATATCAAAAGTAAAAAATGATGTTTCTAAATATTTTTACGTAAAATCCATTGGTGTAATTGGTTTTTTTTATATATTTTTCGAGATATGAAACAAACATATGATTCTAACTACACCACTGGATTTTACGTAAAAATATGGTGTACATCTAGTACACAAAAGTATACATTTTAATTACGTCACTTAACAATGGAAAATGTAAACCAATTTTTGTAAGTAAAAATAAATGTGATAAGTTTTCAAGGTTCAAACCTAAAAATTAAACAATTTTCTAGGTTACAATAATTATCTATCCATATTTTTTTAATCCCCTGTACAATTTTTTCCCATTTTTTCTGGCTAGCCATATCAATTTAGAAAATATATGCCCCCTTACAAAATTTTAGTTGTGGGAAGATTTTGCTTAAGTCTAATTATCAATGATATAAGTAAAATAACTGCAGTCTAAACTGAACAGTACATGTGCATTGTTGCGGAGATTGAGAGATGCACTTTTTGTAGACAGTATACGTAGTTTCTATTTTGCTTGTGTTCAGTCTCTTATAAGTTATGGGATTCTGTTTTGGGGATCTTCTACTCATGCAATTAATATCTTTAGAACCCAAAAGCGTATTATCAGATGCATACTTAAAGTGCATCCTCGAGCTTCTTGTAAACCCTATTTTATTAGCCTAGGCTTTTTAACTGTCCCTAGTCTATATTTCTTGGCCTTAGTAATGTTTGTAGAAGAAAAATTCCCATTAACTCACTGTAAACTCCGATTTTTATTCCAACTCAATGACAATTGTCACCAGAGGCAGGAGTGATCTTAGTATTCCTTTTCATAATTCAACGTTCTTTGAGAGAGGACCTTATTACCGTGCTGTCAAGGCTTATAAATCCTTGCCACCTACCTTGTGTGAAATAGAGAACAAGGATAAATTTCGAAGGGCTGTGATACAGTTCTTGCAGGATAAGTGTCTTTACTCTTTAATTTTGATTATTGACCATAGACTGTTAAAGTGTTACTACATATTTTAATTGTGATGTCTGTTAATGATTTTATTACCACCTGTATTTTTGTATCATTTTAACTGTTTTTAACTATTTAACGAAATTTCTTAATTATTGATCATAATCTGTTCAACTATTACTAGATATTTTAATTGTGATGGTATGTTAATGATTTTATCACCACCTGTATTTTTGTTTTATTTTAATTGTTTTTAACAAATGAAATGATTTTGAATGAATGTAAATTTAAACTATTTTTTTATTTATTCTGTAGTGACGTTTCTTTCTCGTTGTAACAATGATTTGTGGAAACAAAGGATATTATTATTATTATTATTATTAAAATAAAAGATTTTTGGACTTTAAAATCTTGATTTTTATTGATTTTTAAATTCGAGTTTTAAGTCTGAAATCAGACTTTTTAATTTGAAGTGTAAAATCTAAACAAGTTCCAGCTTTTCTTTTCTGTCGTTAGAATTAGCAGTTTTTCTGAATTTTAAGTCCACAGCGTAAATTTAAAGTTTAAAATTTAAAATTAAGACTTAAAAATCTAAATTTAAAAAAAGCCTGAAAGTAGACTTTAAAGGTTGAATTTGTTATTTTTAGAAAAGTACTTTTAATAAGTCAAACCTTGGATATTGCTAAAAGAATGTTTTGGTAGAAATTAAAAATTGAGGCAGTATCAGTTTTGGTAATACTTCGATATAGCGGTTTTCGCTATTATAAGAGATTTTTGAAAATTCTTTTTCAGGGCGTTTCTATAGGTCGATTATGACACAAATCTGTGTGCGCGTTTTCCAAAATCCATTTCTATAATTTATTATTAATAAAAACATATTACGGGACGGTGGAGTGAACAGGGGTGCTGAGTGGGGACAAAAGAGTATAAATCCAACGTCAAACACAAGAAAACATTAATACACTGCACTCGGGGCACATGAAAAATATAAATTAATTTTGAAAAGTATAAAATTTTTCGAAAAACTATCCCTTACATATGAGATATTTCGTCCGCCATTAATTAAAGAAGGAAAAAAGGCGCATTCATTTTGGTCAGCTGATAACATGAAGTTCGTCATTATGAAAATGACAGTCTTGATAGAAGCAGCGTTGCCAAACTCTTATGAAGAATTAACAGCAAGCCTATTTCTGGGGATTATCCACCATTTCCATGAGAAACAATGGTATTTTTTGTAAAATGCCTCCTTCTTTATGTTTAGGTATTTTCCTTTTTTCTTTTCCTTCTCTACAAATTATAATAGGAAGAAGGAATAACCTAATTTTTTCATATGAATGTTGTCCTGTATTTCCTTTTTTTAAGCTATTGACACTTTCTCACTTTATTTGGCAACATCGCAAGACATTTACAGTTCTATTGCAAACTCTTCTATTTTATGCAGTGACAGTCATGGCGGGATTGTTGTACTATTATTTATTTTTAATTTTTTAAACAATTTTTTGGACATAAAGAGCGGTGTGTACTGTGAAATACTGTTTTTGGGCGTTTAATGTAGGATTTCTACTGTTTCGTCCCCACCCAGCACCCCTGTTCACTCCACCGTCCCGTAATATGTTTTTATTAATAATAAATTATAGAAATTAATTTTGGAAAACGCGCACACAGATTTGTTTCATAATCGACCTATAGAAACGCCCTGAAAAAGAATTTTTCAAAAATCTCTTATAATAGCGAAAACCGCTATATCGAACTATTACCTCAGTTTTTCGCGTTTTTCTCACTTTTACTTTTAATGAATATATCATCCAGAGGTCTCATACTGTTTTACCTTTAAAAACATGTTTTAATGTTAATAATATAAACTTACAAAATGTATAAAAAAATGATCGTACTCACTTGTTTTGGACCTTGGCTCTCTTGGTCCATCAACAGTCACTTTGATGGCTTTATTATAGGTTGCTACTTGTGGAGGGCTTGTTGATATGTTTATTGTTAGGGTGAAACTTTTTCCTGAAAAAATAAACATCTATTAAGTATACAGTTTATCAAATATTTTCCTGATTTACACTTTTAATCTTTAAATAAATTGTATCAAATACAGGACGATTCAAAAAAGGTGATGATGAGCTTTATTTATTTATTTTTTTAAAACATAAGACTGAAGATTAGAGAAAATAATTGAAAATCGGGTTTCTGAGTTGCAAAAAAATTGTCTTGGCTACAGCCTACGGCGCCATGGACAAAAGTAGGCGCCAGACAGGGGAGTAATAGGCCTTAGACAGGGGAGGTTTTAAAAAAGTTTAGGTTGAGTGGGGATTTTGGTGACTAATGTCTCGTGAATAATGGAATAAAGTGCTTTGGAATAAAATACGCAAATAGGAGGAACGGACTGTTTTTTTTTTTGCTTTTTAAATTATTTTTGGTGGAAAATAGGCGCTCCGAAAATTCTAGCCAAGGGCGCCTCAAACAGTTAATACGGCCCTGGATACTAATGAATACTGATCCATTAGATTTAGAAAGAAATTAAAAGAAGTGTTATAGTTTTGTTTCTTGGGTTATGTCATAAATCTATTTAAATTTTAATTTCTATGGCACTCTTTCCGCGATCTTCGAGTAGTGCGGTTCATGTTGACGTAGAGGTCTACATAGACCTTCCGGGTAGGCGATTGAAGGCATCGTACGAGCGTGGCTGTACCCTTGGGGATCGAGAAAAGATTCACGCTAAATTGGGGCTTCTTTCTTCTGGGGATAAGCGCTGTGAGTGAAGATTCCTAAAGCCTGAAGTTTTTACGTTTTGGTGTTGAACACATGGTGTCCTCGTATGGTCGAGGAGGTGCGCACGTCTGCGGAAATGCGTCAGGAATGAAAGTGACGGTTATGCGCGACACCAGTAGCAGCCGCTGGCTTGATAGTCGCAATTTATGCATGTTCAGAACTTTATCGCTGTTATTGATCTAAATATTTGAATTTTTTAATCCGGAATTTCTGGGAGCGGAAAGCTCGACAATCCAGATTTTCCCACCACATTGAGCTGGCAATTGACTTGCATCAACGCCATAAACAAAGCAGTATCCAGTATCCAGTAATTTCTATGGTTAAGACAATTATTTTAAACACAAAAACCAACTTTTAATTTATAAGGGAGTTAAGTTTGATGAGTTATTGCTTCTGCTATTTAGTAAATTAGTCACGAAAAACAGATTACAGTGATATGGTGAGTTAAAAATTAGTTTGAAATACCAGGGGCTTTAGGGTCTTTAAATGAAAGCTTTCACACGCAACCATGTAAAATATGTACTTTAAATAAGTTCGTTTATTTTATTATTTGTTGACTTCAAAATTTAAAAAATAATATAATAAGACGTCATCAAAATTTTGGATTAATTTTTGGTAATAGCATAATGGTATACAGGGTCATCCAAATTAAGTGTCCGTTATTGGTAACTTCGTTATTATTAGAAATATGAAATAGTTTAAATTAGCAAACTAGTAGCGTTTTTCACGCTCTCTAAGACTGAAGATTAGAAAAATAATTGACAATCTGGTTTGCTGAGTTATACAGCGAAATACCTCTTTTTTAAATGGAACACCCTGTATATTTGATCACCAATAGACAGATCTATTAAAATCCTTGAAAAAAAGTCCACATGTGATATATCCAATTTTTTATGGTTTCGGAAATATAGCCATTCTCAGAAATTTTCCACTGGCATTTTTGTAAATAAAACATCCTGTTTATTACATTACCAATAAATAGATATTTAAAAGAGCTTTAAGAAAATACCACATTTGATATGTCTATCTCCTATAGTTTTCGAAATATGGCCATTCAAATCTTTTTAAAATATCAAATTACTGTTAAGAATCCAAAAATGATAAAATATACAGGGTGTTCCATTTAAAAATATAATCTATCCAAGTCTCATTTTGATATATCCAATACTCTAGAAGTTATGGCTTGTCAATAGATTTGTTGACATCCGGTATTGTTATGTTTGTCAACATTGTATCACTGTGCAATCTATCAACTTCTAATAAAAACCCTATAACTTTAGACACATTTTGTTGACTGAACCTGTAATTTTTACACCTGGTACAAAATAATATTAGAGACTCGTTATCGTTATCGTTATTGTTAAACTGCGTGGTTGTCGGATTGTAGAAATTTTTATTATCAATTATTTAAGAAGGATGATATTTTAATGCCGTATTAATTAAAAATATCATTGTTACATAGGCTCTAATTAGCGAAAAATCCATAGCAGTAAGAAAAATAAAATAGTGTAAAGAAATTAAAACGGACTTGCATTTTTAAGGATGTTTTAAATCAGTAATCTATTTACATGTTACAATCTGGCACACTCTGTTTTTATTCTACTACCAAACCTAACCTTACTTTTTTGTGTTTTGCTTATACTGTATTGTTTCATCCAGTTTCCGTTTGTTCTCGGTAGTGTTAGGACGTTGGAAGGGAGCCTATACCGGGCTCTCACGTGGATTCGTGCATGGAGGATGTAGAAGACGTTCTGGTGCCCCGAGGAAGATAGGAAACTCACTGCTAAATTGAAAAGGCATCTTTTTCTGGAGCTAGGCACTGTGAGTGAAGATTCCTATAACCTGATGTTTTTCCGTTGGGCGTACTGCACGAGGTATTCTTCAATGGCGGAGAATGGAGGCGGGCGCTGCGGGTGACGTCAGTACTGAAAGAAACCGGTTATGCGCGATACCAGCAGCAGCTCTTGGGAAGATGGCCGCAATTTATGCATTTCATAGCTTTGGTATTGACATGTGCTAGGAATTTCTGGGAGCTACAAAGCTCGACTATCCAGAGGTTCCAACGACAAAGTCCTGGAAAACTTATAAGCGACATCGCTTATATGATCGGAAGGAGAGAGCTGGCAATTGACTTGCATCAACGCCAAAAACAAAGCGGTATCCGGTATTGTTACATCTACTTTGAAAAACGAAATCCACAGAAGTGTTTGCATATATTTAAATATCAATATATAACTTATGGAGAATAAAAGTAAGTACTGATTTTTCGTAAACTTTAAAATCGGTGAACCACAGGTAAAAATAAGGTTATATGTCGAAAGCGCAGACGCAAGATAAATTTATTCGAAGAGGCTGCAAAATCTCTGTCTTAAACTGCTGCCGTAATCGTTATGTTTAATAACGATAACCATAAGGAGGCCAAAAAACGTCTGTTATTTTAAGAGGTGCAAAATGTCTCTAATAGATTTGTTGACATCCGGTATTGTTATGTTTGTCAACACTGTATCACCGTGCAATCTATCAACTTCTAATAAAAATCCTTAAATAAACTTTAAACACATTTTGTTGACTAAACCTGTAATTTTTTACACCTGGTACAAAATAATAATATCAAGTCTCCTTCATTCCTTGTAACGTAACAACATAACAATAAACCCAGACTAGCCAGTGTATAGACATAACCAGCCAATAAAGATGGTGAATTTCCACCACACAAACTTCCCAAAGCTGAACTTTGACCGGCTGGGTTTAGGTTAGCACCCGGAATCGGGATTCCAGCCGGAGGCGGCGGTCGACCTATCGGTGGTCGGAGTGGCGGTTGTGGCAGGAACCCACTCACACACATCGATATACGGTCGTCAATCTCTCAATTTGGAAAGTTATTATAGACAGTTAAGTTTAAAAATGCAAAATTTATTATATTAAACTTAATTTTAATGTTAACGTATCCGACAACAGCGCGATTTTTTGGTTAGATTTTAGATAATCAATAAAACTATATCAAAAACTGACAATAAAAAACATACAATTTTGTAACTTTATACTATATATAGTCTTCTATTATCTTTAAATTTAAAATATAGTATGCAAATAAAGAGGTACCATTTTTTTTTTGTTAAGGACATAAATTTAATATTCGCACAATCTTTAAAACACAAAACACTATCAGATCTCAATTAACAAAAACAAAACCATACAACTTAAATGAAAATACAAAAAATGTCATTTATAAAATACCTTGCGAATGCAATAAGTTTTATATAGGTGAAACTTGTAGACCATTAGCCAAACGCATAAAAGAACACAGATCATACATTAAAAACACAGAATTTCATAAATCAAAAATCTGCCAACACGCATTTGATAACAATCATAGAATAAACTGGGATGCTTCGAGCATTTTAGCAAAGGAAACTTGTTCTAAAAAACGCAAAATCAAAGAAAGTGCGTATATATTATTAAATAAAGATAATTGTGTAGCATCAATTTCAGTTAATTTAAATAACACTTGGTTGCCTTTGCTTGATACTGAAGTATCTTCAGAAAGACTAAAAATTAACTAACTATTCACCTTTTGTAATATAAACAATAAATACACCAGCAACCAGTTATCTATGTCACTATGACACTATAACCAGACAAACATATTTGACATTTAATGTGTCGGACTTACTAAACTTATGTTGGTCCATCTAAACTATAAATATGGATTTTCTTGATTAGAAGTTAGACAATCGCAAGGCGAGGCTGCCTGAAAAGAACACCAAATAACTAACATATAAAAATTCTAACTTGTGTTTTAGTACTTTCCTTCATCATCAAATTTAAATTATATGTACAGAGGATAGGTACAACATCTTATTACTTTGTTAGTTCTTGGAACCACAACTATTCATTTTATTGTCAAAGTTTAGATGCTGCATGCTACAGTTACTATGTTTTTCCTTTATATCAAATCTTAGTTAATTTCTTATTTGTTGCTTAAATCATCGTTCGTGCAAGGAACTCCAGCCTTGAAGCAAGAATGGTACTGCCTCCTTGCCGTGGCTAAGCATGCCTGATATCTTACTTAAAAGAATATTTTTGGTTATATTACAGAAGGTCACGTAATGTGAGATGCGCTCTCGTCCATCGAGGCTGGGGTACCACTTTAAAGGTGCCTGCTTAGACCATAGTATGTACAGTTTCTTTAACTCTGCCGTTATAAGAGATGCTGGTGAATTGGCTTGAGTATAGAATTATATCAAAAATGATTTTTGCTAACACCCTTTCCTGTTTGTTACCAGCCAAGGTTAGTTTATGTTGCAGACACATCTTCAACTTTGTAGGCGGTTCGAGGTCGGGGACGCAAGGAAGGGCACTCCACAAAGAAAATCCTGGCAAGACTGGTTAAAAATCAAAGCTTGATGACCAATCCAGTGACGTCTCTTGAATCTTGCGCATTTCGATTTTGCATTGTTTTTAAAGTGATATTTGTTGAAAGATGTCATTCCAAATGTTTTTTATTTAAAGTAAAAGAATTTACAACTTAATAATAATTAAAAACTGTTGTATAAACGATTGTTCGTACTAATACAATAAACTGTATATCTCCCGGCACTGAACAACATGACCGAAAATGAGCGATGTGACGTCATATCACGTCAAAGCAATATGGCCGAATATCGCGACCTTATATAGACCGACTTTGGTTTGGAATACACGTAGAAAAAGTTAACGTATAAACAAAACTTAAAAAAAAACAAACATTTTATAGATATAGAAATGGTGTTACTTTCAAATAAAGAGTACATATGTAATACATACAGAGTGTACAGACTAAAAACCAAATAAATTCCTTCCGATTAATTTTTCTCTTTGTTTTATAAATATTCGCTGCATTCTTTTCTCGTATGTGCTGTATATTTTAATGTGGTTTTAATACAAAACACAATCCATTAGCCAATTGACAAAAAAAAAGGCATTAGCGCTATTTATACAACTACAAATGTAAAATTATTGGCATCAAATATTTAAACATATTTAAAGCACTACCGCTTAATATTTCATTAAAAATGTTAATGGCTGTTTAATTAAAAATAAATGAGTAGCTATTAATTAAAATAAAATCATAACAATATTTAGTCCATTAATTATTAAACATATAATTAAAATAGTAATTGCAGAATATTGGAAGCCCATATAATTTGCGACCAAGATAGTAGCTATATCTGTTATTGTCAAAGTTCGATTATATATTTTTTTTATCTTTGGACAAACCACGAAGGCTTAAAGCCTAAATACTAACGTACCGTGGGTGTTCTTAAGCGAGGTAAGAGGGAGTTTGTTGACACGGGGCTTAAAATACTTGAAGATTTGGGAGGAAGGAAAGACCTCCGCGGCAGCAGGTTCCACAATCTAGAACTCTAGGATAAAGAACGAACAAAAGTGGAAGTTCGGGGCCTGTCCAGTTGGACCGTATAGGGATGCATACGCGCGGAACCACAGAGTTTCTCCGTTGGGAACCGTGAGTGGAGGAACTATACTGGACAATTCTTCAGAGCAGAAGCCATGGAAGTACCTATAAAAAAGCGATAAATCCCCCACAGCCCGACGATGTGCAAGAGAGGGAAGCCTTTCTGTAAGTGAAGGATCATTAATGAGACGAATAGCTCTTCTTTGAATAGAATCAAGAATGCTTAGGGTTGTGGGGGACGCCATGCCCCAGATATGAGAACAATATTCCAAGGGAGGTCGGATTTGGGACACATATAAAGTGTATAAATTAGAAGCGGAAAAATACTTTTTGGCTCGAAAGAGAAATCCAAGCTTTTTTGAAGCTGCCGTGGCTATAGATACAATGTGTTTATGCCAGTTAAGGTTACTTTCAAATGTGACGCCCACAAGATTAAAGGTGTCTTTGCTCTGTAAAACTTGGCCGCTCATAAATAGAGGATGAGTATTTGATGACTCTTTTCGCGACAAGGAACATGATTGTGTTTTGGATGCATTAAAATGGACGAGATTTTTAGCGCCCCAATCCAATATTAAATTAAGATCCTGCGAAAGAGATATCTGCATCGCTCTGCGTTTGTTTTCCAAGTCAGGTTTAGTGATGGGTTTAGGAACCTGAAAACTGGAGTGAAGGGTACTATCGTCGGCGAAACTATGAATGGAATTAGTTGTGGACGAGAGAAGGTCGTTGATGTGAAGAAGAAACAATGTTGGTGCCAGAACTGAGCCCTGAGGGACTCCAGCATTTACTTGGTGAAAGCTTGAAGAATGGCCGTCCACAATAACTGATATACGTCGATCAGATAGATAACTAGAGAGCCAAGTACAGAGTTTAGTTGAAAGACCATAGGAGGGAAGTTTATTAAGAAGTGCGGCATGCCAGACCTGGTCAAAAGCTTTGGATATATCAAGAGCAACGATCTGGGACTCACCTAGAAACTCAAGAGACTTATTCCAGCAGTGTGATACGAAGGAAAGAAGATCTGCTGTAGATCTTTTGTGGCAGAAATCCATACTGCCTGTCATGCAAAATTTTGTGTTTTTCTAAGTACTTAAAATTTGTGAATTAATTAGTTTTCCATTACTTTACAAAGAACTGAGAGAATTGAAATTGGTCTATAGTTAGATGGAAGAGATTTAGATCCTTTCTTGGGAATAGGTTGAACACGTGCAGCTTTCCAGCTCTCCGGAAAGATACCTGTGTCGTAAGAAATTCGAAAGAGCCGAGTTAGATATAGAAAGTGTCCGGAAATTCGTATATTTTATGGGGTGATTCTACACAAAAATATATAAAAAAAAGTTTATATGAACATATATGTCCTAAACGTGTTAATTTTTGAACTACAGGGTGCTAAAAATTTAAGAAAAATTGTATTTTTTTCAAATACCTTATATACCAACTTAGATATTTTAAACAAATTTGGGGGACGCCTCCTATGCACCAAAAGACATTTTTTGGCATACAAGAAAAAAATATTTACCAGTTTAGTTCATAAAGAGTTTAAGGTATATTTTTAAAATGCCCATTTAGTTTGACACAAATTTGATCATTTTTCGCTGAGGGTTCTAGGGGATGCCATTCCCTAGACAGAGAACAATATTCCAGAGAGGGTCGAATTTGGGACACATACAAAGTGTATAATATGGAAGGAGAAAAATACTTTTGGCTCGGAAAAGAAATCCAAGCTTTATTGAAGCCGCGGTGGCTATAGATACAATGTGTTTATGCCAGTTAAGGTTATTTTCAAATGTGACGCCCACAAGGTTAAATGTGTCCCCGCTCTGCAAAACCTGACCACTCATAAGCAAAGGATGAGTGTTTGATGATTTTTTCCGCGACAAGGAACATGACTGTGTTTTGGATGCATTAAAATGGACGAGATTTTTGGCGCCCCAATCAATATCAAATTGAGATCCTGTGAACAGATATCTGCATCGCCCTGCGTTTGCTTCAGTCGGGTTGAGAGTGTTTGAACCTGAAAAGTGAGTGAAGGGTACTATTGTGAGCATAACTATGAATGGGATTGGTTGGAAAAAGGTCGTTGATGTGAAGAAGAAACAAAGTTGGTATCAAATGCCATTTTTTTTTTAATTTTTAACTTTTTTTCTGTGTTTTTGTAATGTTAATAAATAAACCTCATAAAAGAATGAAAAGTAATAATACTGATTGCCATTTTTACGTCATTTAAAAAAATAACCTAAAATTCATGCCTTTACACCAGAATACCCCCTTAAGAAACACCCTGTATAAGTGTTCTACTTCTCAAATCTCCCAACTTAAAGATTAGTAGATGATTATCCGAAGCCATCTAAATCCGGAATGTTTGTAGTAGTAAATTGCCACCCTTTGGGGATCTTAATCTTAAGGTATCCATTAGATTACGCCCTCTCTCGGAATGATTTATGGGACATTTAGCAAAAATTTGATAATGATTGATTGGAAGCGGCTTGCGACTGTGATTTTCTTAGAAGGTATATGGAAACTTGGGTGCTTTAACTTTAGAAGAAATAGTAGAGACATTTTGCACCTCTTAAAATAACAGACGTTTTTTGGCCTCCTTATGGTTATCGTTATTAAACATAACGATTACAGCAGCAGTTTTAGACAGAGATTTTGCAGCCTCTTCGAAGAAATTTATCTTGCGTCTGCGCTTTCGACACATAACCTTATTTTTACCTGTGCTTCACCGATTTTAAAGTTTACGAAAAATCAGTACTTACTTTTATTCTCCATAAGTTATATATTGATATTTAAATATATGCAAATAGTTCTCTGGATTTTGTTTGTTAAAGTAGATGTAAACAATACAGTATAAGCAAAACACAAAAAGTAAGGTTAGGTTTCGTAGTAGAATAAAAAGCAAGTGTGCCAGATTGTAACATGTAAATAAATTACTGATTTAAAACATCCTTAAAAATGCAAGTCCGTTTTAATTTCTTTACACTATTTTATTTTTCTTACTGCTATGGATATTTCGCTAATTAGAGCCTATGTATCAATGACATTTTAATTAATACGGCATTAAAATGTCAACCTTCTTAAATAATTGATAATAAAAATTCTACAATCCGACAACCACGCAGTGTAACAATAACGATAACGATAATGATAAGCTCTTCGGTATTCATCCGTAATTAAAGGAGTCCGGTATGGTTATTAACGATAACGGATCATGTTTGCGTTACTGCGCAGGCTCAGAATAACGTTAACCACAACGGAATTGCAAAATAAGAGGTGCAAAATGTCTCTAATGATAAAGCTATAAATATTATTAAGTCTTTAAGTAGGCGCGTGCCTTTTTGTAACGTAAGTGGCGCGTGGGGTCAAATTGACCGCCAACCGTAAACATCCGATAATTACTTTTTCTGTATTTTTTTTAAACTGCTAAATTTTATTTTTAGTTGTGGGCATTTCCTTTTAACGTATGAATAATTAAATAAAATAGTTTCCCAGGAAAAAACATACTCGTATTAAAACATTTAAAATTGTAATTTTAATTGAAGTCACTGTCATTATTTTTTTTAAATGCTGATTATGAGACAGCAATGCGAGAAAAGCAAAAAACTGAAGTTCTTTATTATTTAGTACCTTTTACACTTTGTCTAAATTCACATAAATTATTTAAAATAAATTATATGAGCCTCAAAATGGTTATTCTAGCTAGATCCTTATTATTATAATTTAAAAAAATGTATAATCCTTTGCATCACATTAATTTCTAACATATTTTTCACATTTGCCTAAAAACATAAATAAAATTAAAAAAACGTAATTCTCCTTGGGAAAAAATATTTAATATATTTATAATACCAAACGGAGTGGGAGTTTATTCTGAATCTGTTTCTTTTTGTTGTCTTAGAGCTAGGTACTGCTCACAAATTGTTTTAATATGAAATTTGCAGTGTGTTGTAGGGGTTTGTTTAAAAGAATTAGAGAAATACATTTGAAAAAGCAAGGTTTTAAGTATTTTTACTTCTATAAAAACTTTTCGATTTTGTGGTCGGCAGCCGTTTGATTGGACGAACAGTTCCGAAGTTAAAATAAGACCAAAATAATGCACGACCTAAAACCGACATAAATAAAGCCAGGCACTATCCTTATTAAGGGAGTCCTTATCCTACCATGCATCTGCGCAACCTCAGATGTCAAAGCAAGGCCGGTATTAGCTTTGTTCGCGGGTCTAGTAATGAACTGATTTCTGAACCAGAACCGAACTGGTTTAGAATTGTTTTAAAGCGCATGTCTAGTTATTTATTAGTTCGGAATTTTTATTTACCGCGAACGATTTTCTATACAGCTGAGGATGTATTCTAACCCAGCCTTTTGGTTAGGATTTTTCATGGTTAAATTGGATACCACACAAAGAAAATTAAATTCAAACAAAAAGGTAAATTGTTATACTGTTGAAAGCCACTCGAGGTATCTCGGCGGAAGACGAGGGATTCCCTGCCTCCTCTCGTTTTTAACATAAGTATGTGTATTTAACGTAAAGATACAATTCAAACAACAAGAAATGGTAAAAATCTTGTAAAATTGTCTATATTTTTTAATTAAATCTTTATTTATTTTATTGCATACATACATTCATATGGAATACAATTAAAAATCCTTTGTTTATATACGCTCAGAATCACAAAAATATAAAAAAATTCAACAGGTATATTAACCCGCATCAAAAGTGGCAGAATACAAATAAACTGTAATACAACGGTTTATTTCTGTACCACAAAAACAGAAAACAGCTGACCATGTCGACAATGCGCATGAAATTCCAAACCGAACTTTTAGTTCCAACAAAAATCCCAGGACTGCTAATCAGGTTACGAACCGGTAACGAACTGATTCCATTGTAACCCGCGAACACAGAACTGTTACTGAACAATTCAGGATTTTACTAACCGCGAACGCTGCTTTTTTCACTGCGCATGCGAATAGTCCCAGAACCGGTTCAGAATCGAACCCGCGAACAAAGCTATTATTAGTGCCTTGCCTTATTTCACTGTGCAATAATTCTCTATTTAAGCAGAGACAACAATGAGACGAGTAACTGGTCCTAACAATTTGTCCATTGTATTTATCTCTTTCTGGTTTAACGCAAGTTCCAATAAATATGTCTTTGTCTTTCATCATGGCAGGCTATCGTAGATGGAGCAATCATCGCTTTGCCCTGGTTGCCAAGTTGTTTACAATTTCTGCATGTAAACTTTAATTAATCCTTTTTGGCTCACATCTAATTAAGAGAAAGAAAATTTACCATAAATCGAATATTTTTAACTTGACAAACGTTGCCACAGGCAGTCACGCCGAAATGTTAATCGATATTTGTGTTTGATATTTTTCAATGGCCGATTTGTTTGGACAGTTTGTTTACATTTTCTGTGATTTATTGTGTGTTTCGTGGGTTTTACCTTTAATTGGACTTTGAATATTGACTTTTATTAGTGATCACAGTGTATATATTAAATTTGTGCTTTTCAACAGATAATTTAAGGTAATATTGACATGGTTATCTGATAAGAAAAAATCTTTATTAAAACCAAATAAATGACATTTTTAATTAGGTGTGTGTAATTATTGAACTAAACCCCAATATCTTATATTAATAGGAAACAAAAACAAGTACCTAACATTTAGGGCAAAAATAGCACAGCTATATAATTTGAATTTGGCGGGCAAACGATAAAGTCGACTCACGCGCCATCTGCGTTTACCTTCCTTGAAGACAGACAAGGAAGGCCCAGCAGCTATCTCTCTCTCGGATAATTTATTTACATTTAGTTGCTCGTCTCATTCTTGTCTCTGATTTAAGAATATTCTTACCATTTTTATTGTGTCATTTAGTAAATATTCAACTTCAGGACGTTTATTCCCGAAATAAATTCCACGTATATTAACTCGAAATCAAAACATGCATTCGGTTCCAAAACGAACGCATATCTCGATCCAGTGTAAATTTAAACGGGTTGAATATCTGCATGTACATTAAGTGGTTGATGGTTAATCGATACCATTTGCGTTTTTAACTGTGTAACGAACTATCCTGATCCAACAGCGCTGCGGATTATTCGCGGTATTTGTTTGTGTTTTACTTTTGGTTTTTATGCAATGTTTATTTTGAAACTTGACCTTTTTTAAAACCGTCATTTCGGTTTAAACTGATTTTCGATGATGGGGAAGTTTATTTTTATCTTTGGACAAACCACGAAGGCTTAAAGCCTAAATACTAACGTACCGTGGGTGTCTTAAGCGAGGTAAGAGGGAGTTTGTTGACACGGGACTTAAAGACTTGAAGATTTGGGGGAAGGAAAGACCTCCGCTGGCAGTAGGTTCCATAGTCTAGAAACTCTAGGGATAAAAGAACGAACAAAGTGAGAAGTTCGGGGCCTGTCCAGTTGAACCGTATAAGGATGCATACGTACGGCACCACGAGTGTCTCTGTTGGGAACCGTGAGTGGAGGAACTATACTGGACAATTCTTCAGAGCAGAAGCCATGGAAGTACCTATAAAAAGCGATAAATCCCCCACAGCCCGACGATGTGCAAGAGAGGGAAGCCTTTCTGTAAGTGAAGGATCAATAATGAGACGAATAGCTCTCCTTTGAATAGAATCAAGGAATAGGGTTGTGGGGGACGCCATGCCCCAGATATGAGAACAATATTCCAACTGAGGTCGGATTTGGGACACATATAAAGTGTATAAATTAGAAGGGGAAAAATACTTTTGGCTCGAAAGAGAAATCCAAGCTTTTTTGAAGCTGCCGTGGCTATAGATACAATGTGTTTATGCCAGTTAAGGTTACTTTCAAATGTTATGCCCACAAGATTAAAGGTGTCTTTGCTCTGTAAAACTTGGCCGCTCATAAGTAGAGGATGATTATTTGGTAACTCTTTTCGCGACAACGAACATGATTGTGTTTTGGATGCATTAAAATGAACGAGATTTTTGGCGCCCCAATCCAATATTAAATTAAGATCCTGCGAAAGAGATATCTGCATCGCTCTGCGTTTGTTTTCCAAGTCAGGTTTAGTGATGGGTTTAGGAACCTGAAAACTGGAGTGAAGGGTACTATCGTCGGCGAAACTATGAATGGAATTAGTTGTGGACGAGAAAAGGTCGTTCTTTGGTGTTTTGCTATTAAAAAAACAAGTAACTTGGTACAATATATAAAAAGTGACATTGCAAACTATGTTTTCTATGTATTAGGTTAGACTAATATGTATTTATCTCCATTTTACCCAAAAAGGATGTGTATAATAAATTTCATTATGTCAATTTAAATCATGAATATGACATGTAAATTGTAGATAGGATGTACATGTAATCCCCATTCCAAAAGTAAAGTCAATAGTTTAAAAAATAGAAAAGTTATTTTTGGAAAATGTGGGAGACGTCTTGTATGCTTGAAATGATTAGCTTTTAAGCAAGAACAAGGTACGCCACTGCATTTTTATTATGGAAAACGTAGAAAAATAAGAATGAGTTGCTTTTTCAAGAGAAAGGAGATATTTTTTGCTCTTCAGTATTCATGAATACCCAATCGTGGTATTCGTAAATACCGAGTATTCGATTACTTTTTTTGTAGGTATTTAAACATATTCGGTATTCGAATACTTTTTTACGGTATTCGTATTCGAATACCAAATTTCAGTATTCGACCCAACTCTGATACACTGAAAAAATGATATCTTAAAATGAAAGCCTTAGATTTAATTTGAGAGAATTGTGACTTTCATATGTGTTCAAGAAATATGATCTCAAACAGAAAAAAATATGTTTTCAGCTTTGCGTACTAAATTCAAAAGAAGTCGCTTTTGTAATAAAAATAACCTTATTTTATTTAGTGACCCCAATGGGTCTACATTAAAGAACGATGTATTCTGTTAAAAACATCGAGCGCTTTCCCACTGAGAGATTCTTTCTTTAAGACAAGATAGTAAATACCACAGACCGAAATAAAGTTTAATTTAATTAAGATAATTATATTAAATAAACAACTAGTTCTCTTTTGATAGTTAAGAGAGGAATTCCTGCTTATCATGTCCTTCACCGAGACCTCTCTTCTCCATCGATGATGCGTTTTGCCGAACCTCATAGGACTTATCAAACTGGCTGTCCGGGGTCCAAGTTGAAGAATACGAATAACAAGTGTATCTTATAAAAAAAAACTTTCGTTTTTCGACGGTAGGATATAATCGTACCGTTGATACCGTACTAAAAAGCATAATTCAGTGAATACTTATATTAAAGAAATAGGTTCTTTGACATAAAGGTTAAAGATTTTGGTATAGGTTCTTAAAATAAGAACCTATTATTTTAAAGAAAATTCATTAATAATTTGATAGAAACATTTAATATTTATTTTGTTTAAAAATCTTAAAACTTATATTTAAATATTTAAGAGTTTAAATCATAAATCTTTAGGTTCTCATTTCTTGATTCAGATGTTCTCAAAATAATACTAAGGATATTTTAATTTAAAGAATGTCTTTTACATTAAAGACATAAATTAAAGTATTTTTTCTCCCAGTTTAAGAACCACTATTATTTTAAAGTAAGAAATAAATCTTGGCACAACTATTCAAAAAGAATGCATATTTTTAAAACCTTGTATTTCCTTAAAACAAGACATTTTTTTTTTTGTGTGTAACAGTATTATAATACCCAAAACAATTTTAATGTAATAAACAACGAAATTTTCGGAATTCGTCCGTAGTAAAACGAATTTTGTCCGATAATGCGACACGGCATTATGGCTGAAACATTGATCCGCAAAGTGCACTTGAACTCCATGCAAAATGGCGATCATATCAAAACTATCATGCAATATCAGAAAATCAATTATCCATCACTTTTAGCTCTAATTTGCTGCCCAAACGGCGGCACATAATGGCAAAAGAATTTTAGTCAATGGCAAAAAATATTAGGGGGTGTTTTATCATGGTAATTTTTATATTATAAGAACTTATTTCTTTTATTCCTTAAATTTTTTAAAGGACAAAAAAAGGTTCTCAACTCCATAACCAACCCCACCGCAAATCGGGACTTTTTAAAAAATCGGGACATCGATTTCTTAAATCGTAGCGACACGGGACATTCCTCAAAAAGCGGGATCTGTTCCGCCAAAATCGGGATGTGTGGTCACTTTAGTGTAGAGCCATAATAAATCATTTATGAACCATTTATTGTTAAATACGTATAAGAACTCTTCACCTTCAATGAGAATAGTAGAAAGATGGGTTGCCAAATTAAAAAGTGATTATCCTAAAGCTACTTGCGCAACCACTTGGAGACAATCATCATCTTCCACACTATCCACCAGATTTGGCTCCTTCAGACTTTTAGCGGGGGGACTCTTTGTTTGACCTCTGGACAGTGCGGACGTGCGTAGAGAACTACAAAGTTCTTCCCGAAGTCGCGGTTAGAAGTTGCCGTACGGACGTTAAATTGACGGCATCTTTCTTCTGGAGCTAAGCGCTGTGAGCGAATATTCCTATAAGCTGATGGTATTCTCTTTGGTGGTAAACACGAGGTATTTCTCAAATGGCGGGAAATGGATGGGCGTGCCATGGGAACTGTCAGTAGTGAAAGTGAAGGTTATACGTAACACCAGTAGCAGGCCTTGATTTGACAGCCGACAATTTATGCATTGCATCGATTGAAGAATTACTTTTGTTTTCTTTTTGGAATTTCTGGGAGCTACGAGCTCGATTATCCAGATTTTCCGCCGACGAAGCCCTGGAAAGCATAGTACGGAAGCGGAAGAGTGGTGGATTGGACCTGAAGGGACCAAAACCAAGAATACAAAAATAGAATAGAATAATCTACTTTTAGCGGGTCTCAAATCTTAAAAACTCATACCTGAAAAACGATTTTTATCGAACGAGAGCTTTGGACAACCGTGAAGGAGCATTTCGACAATCTTCCGGGTTCTTACTTTTGAGATGGATCAATAAATAAAAAGGATTTAAAAAAGATCACTGACACACGTGTATTGAAGTTAAGGAAGATTATATAGGATATCCGAAAGGTGCAAAAAATGCTGCCTTAAATACCTGAGGCTAAAATATGATGACAAGTGGGGATATTTTTTTATTATATATATTAGTAGGATATTTTAAGAAAAAAAGTGCAAATAAACCTATGCCCCAAATGTTTTACCTCTTAGAATATGGTGTGGTTAGAAAGGTCATTTGTTAAAAATTTTATGTTTTACCCATCTATTATTGATCTGTAATACCTTAGAAACGGAATATGTTATGGTAGCAATAATACCTGCTATCACACCTAGGGCATTATAAGCGGGCATTATGATAATGCCCGCTTATAATGCCCTAATGCGCTAATATGGAAATTTTATTGCTTACCCAATTTTATTTCTCTCATAATAAAGATCAAGTTTATACAAACATATGTATTAAAATAAAATCAATAACTTACCAGTTCCTGAAAATATGCCATTAAAACGGTTTCGGTTATTTGAAGAATTGCGTTCGCATCTTTCCAAATACCAAATATGCCATACTCCCGATCATACTGTTGCCTTGATTTAACTGGCAAAAGATTTTCGGTCGCTTTTATGGCCTTTTCTCTTATATTTTGTGGAATTTCTTCCATTTGGAGCAAATCGTTAAATAAAAAATGCCAACTGACTAACTGATAGAAACATCAAAGTCAAACTTAACACCAGTCATTATCTACTTACGTATACAGGTATAGGTGCAACTTATTTTTATATTGCGAATAAATAATGTAATTAGCCATTGAAAAACTCTTTTGGGTAAAACATAAAGCATTGTATGTACCACGGGCTTTACTGGACTATAATGCCCATCAGGTCGAAATCTAGCCCTCGGGCCAGAGACCCTCGGGCTATTTCGACCTTCAGGGCATTATAGTCCTAGTAGCGCCTTTGATACATAAATAGCTATTACGACACTATGTGGTAACATTTTTTTCAACCTTTTAGTTAGCGACATCCTGTATATTAAACAATAAAATGTATTTCAAATAAAACAGAGTTTTTATGGAATGACAAAACAACCTGTAATAGTTACTTAAAAAATCACATTTTTTTTAAAAGTTTTCTCTCTTTATAAAGTTAAAAATCACATTTTTTCGATTTAATGTAAATGTTTGCTCTCGTTACCCATTGCGCTTAGCTGTCGGTAAAAATCCACACGATGTTTTTAATCCCGCTATTAGGGGTTTCGCGGCACCTCAAACATCCCTCTTTACATGGTCTCGTTTGGATATATTGATGTTTTTTTTGTTTTAAATTGCTATTTAATGCCGTTTTTGGTGTATTACAAAAGTAATATACAGAGTCAGGGGTCAAAAAAGGCTGAATGTCCAAAAGAAATAATTCTAGAAAATATTTTTTT
>JACEGR010004337.1:0-88848 GCA_014170235.1 Listronotus bonariensis
GACACCCTATATATTATTTATTTTAGATACCGCGTAAAATTCTAAACATAATTTATGTATGGTGTTCTGTTTGATTTTCTTTAACCATCGTATCAGTATTTATTAATAATTGTTTTACCTGTTTGTAACATGAAAATAAGGAGTTGTCAAAATAACACAAAAACCAAAAGTCTATTTTTTTACGATAAAGAAAAATTCTAAAGAAAATAACTATTTTAGTATATACAGAACAAATCCTTGTTGCTAATATAGTCCCCAATCATTGGTCCCTCTCAACCGCATGCAAGTTACCAGGATGTATAGTCCCAAAAGGTCAGTCCATTTCATCGAAAAAGGCAATTTCAATACCTTTATAGTCACAAAAGTTCAGTTCATTCCATAGAAGAAAAAGAGCCATTTTAAACCATGTTAGTTAATCCATAAAATACTGGTAGCCTAGATCTACTTGAACTTGGTTTAAAGCGGTTTATAATCTAAATATGTTCCTAAATTACTGGCGCATTTAGACTAAGTTATATTGATTAAGTTATATTGACTAATTTCAATACATTTAATTTGTTTCAGGTTTAGTAAGGGGTTTAGGAACCTGAAAACTGAAGTGAAGTGTACTATCGTCGGCAAAACTATGAATGGAATTAGTTGTGGACGAGAGAAGGTCGTTGATGTGAAGAAGAAACAATGTTGGTGCCAGAACTGAGCCCTAAGGGACTCCAGCATTTACTTGGTGAAAGCTTGAAGAATGGCCGTCCACAATAACTGATATACGACGATCAGATAGATAACTAGAAAGCCAAGTACAGAGTTTAGTTCAAAGACCATAGGAGGGAAGTTTATTAAGAAGTGCGGCATGCCAGACCTGGTCAAAAGCTTTGGATATATCAAGAGCAACGATCTGGGACTCACCTAGAAACTCAAGAGACTTATTCCAGCAGTCTGATACAAAGGAAAGAAGATCTGCTGTAGATGGCGAAATCCATACTGCCTGTCATGCAAAATTTTGTGTTTTTCTAAGTACTTAAGAATTTGTGAATTAATTAATTAATTTTTCCATTACTTTACAAAGAACTGACAGAATTGCAATTGGTCTATAGTTAGATGGAAGAGATTTAGATCCTTTCTTGGGAATGGGTTGAATACAGCTTTCCGGAAAGATACTTGTGTCGTAAGAAATTCGAAAGAGCCGAGTTAAGATTGGTGCAAGTTCTGGAGCACATTTTTTAAAACGATTGCTGGTACGCCATGCAGCCCAGACGATTTCTTGGTGTTAAGGGAAGAAAGGATACGCTTAATGTGTTTTACCTTAAAATAATATAGGGCATTTTATGAGGAACTGGGGTAACCGCTGGAATTGGATGATTTACGGGAGGGTCAAGGGTTGAATTGGTAGCAAATTGTTTAACAAATAATTCTGCCTTTCCATTAGCGGTAGAAACAATTTCATCTTCCAAAGCTAGTGGCGGAAAAGAACTGGAACAAAAATTCCTACTTATGTTTTTCCCAAAGGATCAGAAAGATTTGCTGCCATTTGAGCAAGAAATGTCAGCATGATAGTTGTGTCTAAATTTGCAGTATACTTGTATTTTTATCGTAAAATAAGCAATAAAATTTTTGAAATACCTGTGCCTGTAGGAAAAATATACTCATTGTATTCTGTGGAGACCTAAAAGTAGAGACTAATTTCTAGTTAAATTAATATTTTATTTTCAGTAAATATAATTTGTAGGCCTAAATTTTTATTCTCTTCTATTTTCCATTTGTTTTAGTAAAATATTTTTAGGCTGTGTATTTGTTTTTTACTAGTACATATATAACTGATAAAAATCTAAATTGGTGGAAAATGAGTAGAAAAAACTCATCGGTACAGCCTGATGAAAATTTAGAAAAGGCCAAACTCGATTTAAAATGTCTTGTTGCGCGGCGAGGTCAAATAAAAGGCCAAATTACACGATTTTATAATTGACTTATACCCTGACAAACAAATTTGTAAGCAGCAACAAGTTTTTAGATTACACTAGATTTTTACCTAGAAAAATCAAGTGTAAAGCTGGCGTAAGCGGTTTTTGTAAGTTAACCGATTTCTTATCTTTCTTGACTTTCGGTTTAAAATTTGTTGCTCACTCTTTACACCTTGACAAACAATTTCCTAAGCAGCAACACATTTTTAGATTAACTTTTACATAGAAAAATCGAACATAAGTCTGGCGTAAGCGATTTTTGTAGGTTAACCAATTTTCAATCATTCTTTACCTTTGGTTTATAATTTGTTGATAACTCTTTACACCCTAACAAACAATTTCGTGAGCAGCAACAGATTTCTAGATTAACTTTTACCTAGAAAAATTAAGAGTAAAGCTGGCGTGAGCGGTTTTTATTAGTTGATCGATTTCTAATCTTTCTTTACTATTGGTTTATAATTTGTTTAGAAAATTGATGGTTATGTAATGGCTTGCAAACGTCATTTTGACATACAATTTAAAATAAGTCAAAAAGGGTTGGACTTAGGAATAAGACACTATACATAGACTATGTTTAAAAGTTTACGCAGAATCTAAAAATTATTAATAGATAGGGTGTTCGATTTGAAATAAGGAAGTTTACATTAACTTCTGGTAGAATTGGAAGAGATGGAATTGTCAAAATATTTTCGTTGTGTGTCCTTCACTGACTTTATAATGTTCTTAAATTTTAAAAAATTAAAGCCTGCTTTTCGATAAATTGATCGCAGCAGCTCTCGGTGAGACGCACATTATTTTTTGGTTTTACTAAACCACTTAAATGCAAATATATTAAAAACTGTTTCTCGAAACCGTTCCTACAGGGTATGCCTTTTAGTGTAGAAAGCATGGGAAATTTTACCGGTTTACTTAGATGGTACATACAGAGAACCACAAAAAGTTGAGTCGTTAAAGAACAAAATAAATTAGTGTAGACAGCGTCCTCTAGATTACACATACAAATTTTTATCACCTATAAATAGTTCATGCAAAAAACCCTTAGATATTGAGTTTTATTAAAATATTTAATATAGAAAATTATCAAAATATTTTTTCACTTTGATACCCTGTATCCTGTATCTGCGTTATTATTGTGAACACCTAGTATAAAAAAGTATACATAGTATATACAAGTAAAAAAGTAATTTTAATACCTGAAAGATACCCATGCAAGGACGGAGGCGAAGATTTAAAAATAAATCACGTGATTCCAGCGGGATGGACTACGCTAAGATCATTTGTACTGAACCCCGTATCAGCACCACAGCTACCCAAGTTTAACAACATCCAGGAATACCTCAATAGCAATTGGTTCCTCAGCATACCGCATCTTAATCTAACATTCAGCAGAAACCTACTAAAAAAATAGAGCCAAATAAATTAAAGAAACCAACCAAGACGTAAACACGTATACATGGCACACTGAAAATCACAGCATTATGCTAGTTTGGAATATCCTCTTGACAGCCGCCCTTATTTACCTGGTTTTCACAGACAGTACCTACCAGTCATTTCTCTAGGACACCCGGTAGCAGTGCAAGACATGCAGGCAACAAAGGAGCACACGGCAGTATTTGCAACGACATGTGGCACATTCATATTACTACTAATCTACATAATATTTAAAATATTTTCGTACTTACGGGACAAAAACAGATTTGAAAAACCAACACCACAGAGGACTCAGGCACCACCGAACCATTTGACCTTAACACCGAGTACATTTTGGAGGTCGTCAACCAAACCCCGGATGGTTCGTTCACATGTACTCTCAAAAATGCTGAATCAACACAGTGACATCGGCCACGGCCAAGTTGATGACATGTCGACGCAGCGGAAATGTATTTGTGCTTTGTTACATTTGTAAATTAATTTAAGATTAAATAATAGGTATTAACATAGGTGACCAAAATGGTTCAGGGAAATTTTTTGATAGGCTTTTAGAGCGTTGGGGTCCAACGCTTTCAGGGAAGTCATATGTGAACACCTAGTATAAAAAAGTATACATTTTGGGAATTTTAAAAATATACATTATTGGAAATTTTAAAATAAGTATACATTTTAATTAGGTTACTTAACATTGGGAATTTTGCTAAATAAAGATATACGTGAGGTGTCAAGGTTTCAAAAGTATAAATTCAACAATTTTCTAGGTTACTCTTATAATAATAAAATAAAAACATTAAACAAACTGGGTCGCCTAGAAATGCAAAACAAACACTGAAAAATTTAATATTTAAAGAGAACAAAATTTTAAAAAGGGGGTAGTAGAATCCTGACTTTGAAAAAATACTGGGTGTTCTCATTGTCCGAATAGTTTAAGGGAAAAAAGGGAGATGTTGATAGTATTATACTGGTAAAATTGTAATTTTTTTAGTGCAAAATATAATATTTTTTTATTTATTTTTTAAAGTGAGTTTAAAATGTTCAATACCCTATCTGAGATACGCACCCTAGGCGACGTATATGGTTAAAGAAAAATACGTTGTCACATTATCAATTTTTGAATATACGTATGTTTGGTTAAATCCTAATATTTTAGCAGAAGAACTCTGTGGTACCAATTATTAGCGTACACCCTGTATAAAATCAGAAGCCGAAACCCCTTACTTTAATTATAATTTTAGTCAAATACCACATTATGCTGACGATTTCTAATTAAGAAAGTCAATTTAACTGGCTTGATTAAACATTTACCGTGTCTTAACGAGGTTTTCCCAAACGCAAAACACTTCTTGTCCGTTCTGGTAATACAAGTCATTGACATAACCTAGCTTACAGGAAATCATTTTGAGAAACAAGCAGATCCCATCTATATATCTTATTCAACACGGCATATACGGAAACTGGGCCCATCACCATTGGAACGTCAATGGCATTACGAATAGTGAGTTGTTGTAAAAACAACAATATTTAAGAAAAAAATAATTTTACAAAACTAATACTAAAACAAGTAAAAAAAAAAAATTAAACCGATCAAAAAAAGCAGAGAAATGCATGTTGAGGGACGTCGGCGAAACCGCAATACCACGTTACTGACAAAAAACGAAAATGAGGTTTTAGCAGCAATAATGCGCTCAATTTGTTGCAAATCTCTTTAAGATATTTTTCTTATATTCACGATATTTTAATATAACCTAATACTCAACATTTTTAAATAAAATACATTAGGGCATGCACACAAGAGATGATTTTGGGGGCCGAAGACATATAAAAAAAAACGGTTTTAGGCGACAACCAAAAAAAAAAAAAGAAGAAATTCACACTTTGGTGGAGGGAGGAGGGGGTAATACACAATACAATCTTGCATCGCCAAATACATATTTTAATCAACGGTAAAGTCCAAACATTAAAGTAACCGTATAATTATCTCATCTCATTAAATTAAAAGAGGTTAAATAACGAAACAACATAATGTTTTTAGAACCTCCTTTAAAATTTGGTTTTTAATAGCTCTGGAGGGCACTTTACCTAAAACTTAAAATTTATTAACATCATAACTTTTTATTTTGACAGATATCGCAAAGCTGGGGGCGCCGTTTTATAGACAATCAACAACTTAAAAAATAAGGTACTTTTTATTAAAGTCGATAAACCTCACCGTTTAGGCACCAATAGACATCAAAGTTTTCATCGATTTCAGTTTCAAATTACCTACATACATACAGGGTGTTCAGTGACTTAACCGACAAACCTAACCAAACGATTCTACAACAAAAAATAAGAAAAAAACTTCATATAAACATATGTCCTAAACGTCTTAGGTTTTGAACTACGGGATGTTTAAAATTTAAAAAAAATATATTTAACACACCGTAGTTCAAAAACTAAGACGTTTAGAACATATGTTTATATAAAGTTTTTTCTTATTTTCTTTGTAGAATCGCCCTGTAAAGTTTGTCGGTGGAGTTACTGGACACCCTGTATGTATGTAGGTAATTTGATTGAAATTGATGAAAACTTTGATGTCTATTGGTACCTAAACGGTGAGGTTTATCGACTACCTTATTTTTAGGTTTTGATTGTCTATAAAATGGCGCCCTAGCTTTGCGATATCTGTCAAAATAAAAAGTTATGATGTAAATAAATTTTAAGTTTTAGGTAAAGTGCCCTCTGTGTTATTTAAAAAAGTACTTTTGTCTTAAAATTTTAGAATTTAAAAAGTTCGATTTGTGTGCCAAGTATCAACTAGATTGGTTAAAAAATAAATGCAATACGGCGAAAAAACCAAAATAAAAATTTTACTTTGACGGCTTGTAACTCGAAAACGAATGACATTTTGAAAAACATTTATATAAAGTTCTACCCCTTATTTTGTCAAGTAGAATCACCCCTTTAAGTTTCGTGATCGATTTTTAAATCACCCTGTACATAAATATATGTATATGCAAACCCATAAATTCATGTTAAAAGTTACAGTTAATTAAATAAACGCTTTTTTAATATAAATTTTTTAATTCTATTGTTGACAAGAAGTAACTTTATTAAAAACATTACTTTGAATAACTTTAAAAACCATTAAAAACCATACATTTATAAAATAATAACAATAAATCGGATATTTTTCTGTTTTTACCAGGGATAGAGTGATTTTTGGTTGGACCAAAGTCGATCTATATAAGGTCACGAGATTCGGCCATATTGCTTTGACGTGTTATGACGTCACATCTCCCATTTTTCGGCCATGTTGTTCAGTGCCGGAGATATACAGTTTATTGTATTAGCAAAAAAACCGTTTACACACCAGTTTTTAATTGTTATGAAGACATCACTTCCAAAACAATTCAAAATGAAATGCGCAAATTCTAGACGCCACTGGATTGATCTTTAGCTTTGATTTTTACCCAGTCTTGCCAACTTTTCTCCGAGAAGTGCCCTTCCTTGCGTCCCCGACCTCGAACCGCCTAAAAGTTGAGGATATGTCGCAACCTTATAAATATAGACTAACCTTGGGTTGGACAAACAAACGTTACCCATATACTATATGCCCACTATCCGTTATGAAAATTCGATGCCTAGTAAGAGGGAAGCTCACGGTGTATATGACGAATATGAAAGATAAACGGGACGTTAGGTTAGAATTGACCATGACTATCTAAGACAATGAGACACACATGGATTCTTCGAAAGTTCTTACTAAATGAGAAACTTTTAATTATTATCATTACGAAAAAATTACCTCTTCATAAAAATGCATTTCCACAAAAACATGATTTGTATGTTGGATGTACAGGGTGGCCTAAAACTTTTTTTTACAGTACGAAACTTTAAAGGGTTTTCTTTTGTCATTCTATGAAAAAAGTTTTTATAAACCTATGTCCGGAATTGCTTTGTTTCTGAAATACAAGGCGTTCTTTTTTTTTTTGTTTTAAGTCGGTATTTTATAAATATCCTAAATATCAAGTCAGATACGAAAAAAATGTACGATACTAAAAAGTTGTATTTTTAGTTGCTTCAAAAAAAATAAATATAAAAACTACATTTAAAGCCAGTGGCGTACATTTTTCTCTCAATAATATTGGCTGTGGTGACCGCTAAGACACCACAAGACCCAATAAAGTCAATCTAGTTAGAGATTTACAAGCGCTTTATTACATTAAGCAAACGTATCAAAACGCCCTGTATTTCAGAAGCGAAGCAACTCCGAACGTATGTTTATAGAAACTTTTTTATAATATGACAAAGAAATCACTTTTGAAAGTTTTCTACCATAGTTAGGATCTACCCGGTATATTAATTTAGAAACAAATCTTTTTTAACCTATTCTGTACATCCAACATACAATTATTTTTATGAAAAAGTATTTTTCCATTATAAAGAGGTTCTTTTTTCGTAGAGTTAATAATTAAAAAGTTTATTATTTGTTAAGAACTTCCGAAGACACGCTGTAATTAAGTCTGGCACAACGAGGCACGCAGCCGTGTGTCTGGTAAAATGTAGGGGATGTGGTGTATTTAATAAAACTGCATTAATATGAGTCTGTTTTACTACGCTTTAAATTACACCTGATCGTAAAATAAACCTTTACCAAAGAGGCAACACAGTTTACTGCACTCAAAATTTTGGATAAAAAGAAACAGAGCAGTTTTCGTTGGTTCTCGGTAGTGATTAGACGTTGGAAGGGAGCTTATACGGGGCTCTCACGTGGAATCGTGCATGGAGGATGTAGAAGACGTACTGGTGCCCCAAAGAAGGTAGACAACTCACTTCTAAATTGAAAAGGCACCTTTTTCTGGAACTAGGCGCTATGAGTGAAGATTCCTATATCCTAATGTTTTTCTGTTTGGCGAAAAAGAAGCAGCACAGAGCAGTTTCCGTTCGTTCTCGGTAGTAATTCGACTTTGGAAGGGAGCTTATACCGGGCTCTCACGTGGAATCGTGCATGGAGAATGTAGAAGACGTACTGGTGCCCCGAGGCATCTTTTTTCTAGAACAAGGCGCTGTGAGTGAAGATTCCAATAACCTAATGTTTTTCTGTTTGTCGTACTGCACGAGGTATTCTTCAATTGCGGAGAATAAAGGCGGGCGCTGCGGGTGACGTCAGTACTAAAAGAAACCGGTTATGCACGATGCCAGTAGCAGTTCGTGGGAAGAAGTCCGCAATTTATGCATTTTATAGCTTTTAAATATAGATAGGAATTTCTGGGAGCTACAAAGCTCGACTATCAAGATTTTCCAACAATAAAGTCATGAAAATCTTATATTGCGACATCGCACATATGACCGGAAGGGAGGGAGCTGGCTTATTGACTAGAATGAAAAGCCATTAATAAGCAATTAAGATTAAAAATAAATAGAGATACGTAGGATATAAACATACATAAAACAATAGATGAGATTGACAAAAATACGTTTCATATTTTTAAGGGCATAAAAGTGCTTTTCAATTTTTCCAAATTAATCTGCCCAACTTTCCTCTATCATTGTGAATCCGGGCTCGGTGCGGCCTTGGTACGGTTATGTGTGGCCAGACCTTTTACCGTATAAAGATGTTCGTCACAAACAAGACTTCTCTATCCAAAACGTCTGTACGTTCTGTACCGTTCAGGCTTATCGGCATTCAGAACGGCGTTAAAGCGGCACGTGACCCAAATAACTGTCGTATGCGGCCAGGAACTGGATTATTTTTGCCTTTTGTCTGCCTGCGGTGGGCCTTTATTTTGACCGTTCACGATGCGGAAAATTTCGTTCGTTCTAATCAATCAGTCAAGGTGGATGGAATTGGGGAATTTCTTTTTAATACGTGACGAACAGGTATTTAGGAAAATCATTCAATCTACGTTTCGGTCCTGAAAGTCTTTTGAGATACAAGATGATAAAGTTTTAAAAAATATACAGGGTATTCAATTTTCGATGGTTTTACGGGGTATGTCGAAAACCGTAAGGAATATCAAAAACCTAATATAGGACTTCCGATCTCTTTTTTAAGAAAACAACTATAGTAAAAACAGTTTATGGCTATTGCGATCCATCTCGGAGCTACAGGGTGATTTTCGGATTTAGCTCATTTTTATAATTTTTTTAATTGAAGATATGTTCTGTAGTTTGGCGGATTCATTTAATGGATGGTATTTATTTGGGTACACGCCAAAATAAAATTAAAAGTACTAAAAACCAAAAAAAATTTAAACAAGTAAAAAGATAATTAAAAATCGACGTTTCGGTGGCAAATCTGCCATAGTAAGTTTTTATTTTTATTATTTTTATTTTTATTTTTATTCCATTTGTCTTGACAACGGTGGCAGATTTGCCACCGAAACGTCGATTTTTAATTATCTTTTTACTTGTTTAATTTTTTTTTGTTTTTAGTACTTTTAATTTTATTTTGGCGTGTACCCAAATAAATACCATCCATTAATCTTTTTTAACTTGAAAAAACAATTTGTGTAGAATATTGTGCTGTAATTGGTTTTTTTCTATATTGGTTAGTTTTAAAAAATAATTACCGAACTTATGTTTTTCTTATGGAACACCCTGTATATTTTTATCTGTATTTATCGGCTTTTCGGCTTTTCAAAAAATATATATTGTGAACACCTAGTATAAAAAAGTATACATTTTGGGAATTTTAAAAATATATATTTTTGGGAATTTTAAAATAAGTATTCATTTTAATTAGGTTACTTAACATTGGGAATTTTGCTAAATAAAGATATACGTGAGGTGTCAAGGTTTTAAAGTATGAATTAAACAGTTTTCTAGGTTACTCTTATAATAATAAAATAAAAACATTAAACAAACTGGGTCGCGTAGAAATGCAAAACAAACACTGGAAAATTTAATATTTAAAGAGGGAAACAGAAATTAGAAAGGGATGAGATACGAAGTAGTTAGTGAAGTCAAGTGCAAAGTTAAAGTTTTAGTTAAACCCCCATACGGGCTACTCCTAGTGGGGGTATGCCCGTACTAAATTAAGTTAGTTAATAAAATGGAAAGTTAGTTTTTTGTCCACCGGTGTCATGGTCCAAGAAGATAGTTCCATATGGTAGATTTGCCCCAGTGACATAAAGTGGCCCTTATGTTTTCAAAATATACGTCACAATATAAGTATGGATTTCTTGTTTAAAGTTTTACAGAAAATTAGCATTTTCCATAAATTTTGTTTTTTTTTAGAGAAGGTCATCACTAAAAATGACAAAACAGTATTTTTATTACTTACTTTTCTTATTTCTTTACCCTAACGAATATTTTATTAAGAATTAACTTTTATACTTACAGAGTATTTAAATTTCCTTGGCTAAGCTTTAAAAACTATAACTTTATCATAGAAAGGCACTACTACAGAAAAAAAGTTATACTTACTAAATTAAAATAAAATAAATACATATTATTAAATATTTTAAATAAAGAGTTTATACTTAAAGTAACAAAAAACAAAATTACAATAAATGTTTAAACTATAGTGTTCCATGATGTCTATTTATTTTATTTGCATTTAGTAAATATTATATTTTTTTCTGTTATAGTGCTATTTTTATAATATTTTTATATTTTTTAAACTTGTCTATTATTGTTATGTTGTTTATTAAAACTATATTGCAAGTTTTCGAAATATTTTATAAAAAAGTGCACAAACATTTATTAAAGCTTAGGTTGGTTAATTTAAATAAAACTTAAAAAATAAAAATTGATTTTTAATAAAAAAAATCAATGTGGAGCAGCGGAACCAAAAAAGTGAGTATTAAAGATTACTGTTTTGCCATTTTCTGTCATGGCCTTTTATAAAATAAGCAAAATTTATGGTATATGATAATTTTCGGTAAAACTTTAAGTAAAAATACATACTTATATATATATATATTTGAAAAGCATAGAGAAAGCCTAATAAATATAGATAAAAATATACAGGGTGTTCCATAAGAAAAAACATAGGTTGGGTAATTTTCGGTAAAGCTTTAAATAAAAAATACACACTTGTACATATTTTTGAAAAGCCTAAAGAGAGCTTAAAAATATAGATAAAATTATACAGGGTGTTCCATAAGAAAAAGCATAGGTTGGGTAATTTTCTAAAACTTATTACACCACAATATTCTTCGGAAAAAAACTATATAATCAACCTATGTAAAGTTTTTTCACAACTTTAAAAGCAAAAGAGTTAAAAAAGATTATAAAAATGGGCAAAATCCGAAAATCACACTGTAGCTCCGAGATGGATCTTAATAGCCATGAACTGTTTTCACTATAGTTGTTTTCTCAAAAAAGAGATCGGGAGTCCCATATTAGATTTTTGATATTTCTTACGGTTTTCAAGATACACCGTAAAACCATCAAAAGTGAAACACCCTGTACATTGTGGGCTAAATTAAACTTGCACACGTTTTAACTAATGATAATTTTGTTTCTATAGCGCCTATCTTTTTCATTTTTAAAGGGCCAATAGGTAGATATGTTTTCTCTAGGTTTGCCAATTTTGATAAAATTACCTGCTGGACATTCGAACAAAATAATTTAAATTGTAGGTAAAATATTAAACTTAATTTCTTAAAAGTGTGCGATGTTTAGAATTTAAAATGACTTTCAAATATGCAATTTTGTTCATTTCCAAATAAAAAATAGATTTTTTTCTCCAAAAATCGAGAATATAGATTTGACATTATTGCGTTGTACTGTCTTCTTGTTTTAATACTAATTAATTTAAAAAGTTTATTTAAAACGGTCCTATGACATTTTTAATCCTGAAGTATAGTGCACTAATGTACAAACCTAAATTTTTACCATTATCGCAGAAAAAATTTTTGGAAATGAACAAAATTGCATATTTAGTAAAATACATTTTACAGTTACCGTACGCACGCCACTGCCGCAGCTGTAAGCAGATTATTACTTAAAATTATGCACTTTATTAATACACCGTAATGTTCCAAGTTTTATTAAAATCGGTTAAGTGGTTTTTAAGTAATTTAAAAGAAATTAAAAAAATTGAAACTCCATCTCCTGTATATCGAAAACCATGCGTTTCTGGACCCATGTGCATAGGACTTTTTTAAATTATTTTTTAGTAAAGAATTACCTCACGAGCGATTCTTTACTAAAAATAATTTAAAAAAGTCCTATGCACATGGGTCCAGAAACGCATGGTTTCGATATACAGGGAGTTGGAGTTTCATTTTTTTAATTTCTTTTAAATGACTTAAAAACCACTTAACCGATTTTAATAAAACTTGGAACATTAAAGTGTATTAATAAAGTGCATAGTTTTAAGTAATAATCTGCTTACAGCTGCGACAGTGGCGTGCGTACGGGGTAACTGTAAAATGTATTTTTACCAAATATGCAATTTTGTTCATTTCTAAAAAAAAGTTGTTTTTTTTCTGCGATAATGGTAAAAATTTAGTATTTTAATTCTAAACATCAATTACATTTTTGGCCAAACTTCGTACATGACTGACACAATTTAATATCTGATGATTGCATTTTAGATTTTGAACCATGCAGAACTTTTTATAAAGAATAACGTTTTTTTGTAAAATTAATAATAAAAAGTTTCCCATATGCCGCCAACTTACGTAGGCATACTGTGTAAAAGAGGCACAGCCTGTCAAGGTTAAATGTTTCGGGTATCGGACTGGGCGAACGCGTCACTTTTTTGTCGGACAAGTTTACCACAATGTTTTACATGCAATTTTAAAATATTTTGCCAAAAATCGTAAGGGTTACAGTCATGAAACCATTAGGCTCAAAAATATGTTTTGGGTATCGGATTAGGTGGGTTTTGTAACTGCAACCTTTACGATTTTTGGCACAATGTTTAAAAATAACATGTTAAACATTGTGATAAAATTGTTCGAAAAAAATGTGACACCCAAAACATTTGACATTAATGGCAACCATATACCGGGTGATGCATCGCCGGGCGGGACATGAAATCCCATGTAATTTTTAATAGGGTTAATTATTGGCTCCCCTAATTATTTTAGAGAAAAATTCTATTAAAGTTTATTGAAGAGCATGCAAATCTACGTACATGGTAAAACTTTAGATTTTTCGGTTAACCCATTTGCTAGTTAGATGCTAATATATTTTTAAAAAATTTTACATTATTATCGCCTCATTTTTATAAACAACAATAAAAATACCAGTCAGCGTGACATTACGTTGTCATTTTGAAATTTAGTGCTTTATTATTATCAAAAAATCGCACAGTGAAAAGATTAAAGTTGTATTTATACAAACGAATTAAGTTAAGTTAAACTAAAGTAGAGTAACAAATTTCAAGAACTTATGACATTTATAATATTTACATGCTTCAATAAATTATTAATATTATTACAATAATTAATATGTTGGCAATAAACTTAAGACTTAAGAAAATGTTCGATTATTTGACATTGACTACTAGACAATAACCCAGACGTTAATAAAATTCTCTTCCTACATTGAGTAACTGGTAGCGTAATTTTTATCCTTGTATATCAAAATGACAACGTTATGACACGCTAACTGGTATTTTTATTGTTGTTCATAAATATGAGGCGATAAAAATGTAACAATTATTAAAAATATATTAGCATCTTACTAGCAAATGAGTTAACCGAAAAATCTAAAGTTTTTACCATGGACGTAGATTTGCATGCTCTTCAATAAACTTCAATAGAATTTTTCTCTAAAATAATTAGGGAAGCCAATAATTAACCCCATTAAAAATTACATGGGATTTCCTATGTCCCACCCGGCGATGTATCACTCGGTATACCCTGTGTATTAAAACATTTAACCCACATTCAGCTTTAAAATGTTCGCAAATATTTCCCACTTTAGACAGTTAACTGTCATAACACAAGAAGCTAGTTTTAAATTGGGTAAAGCAAACGCTTAATACATAAACACAACTTTATCGGTTAGATGATGGCTCAAAGCTCTGGATAAACAAACTTTAATGTAAAAACAGCATTTCCCTAAATTTAAGTTGGTATCGCCATTATTGTAAATATTTGAATTGATGTTAAACTGATAACAAGACCAAGACCAGCGCTTATGTTGAAAGGTTTTCTTTTATAATTTTCAATTTGTATTTAAGAGTTTTTAATTGTTTTAAGAGTAATATACAGAGTGGTTCTTGAGCTATGGTCCAAAATACAACTGAAGCAGTGCGATGTTAAATTTTTGCGAAAACATAAGTAGGATTTTTTGCGAAAAACATAAGTAGGAATTTTGTACTAGTTCTTTTCCGCCACTAGCTTTGGAAGATGAAATTGTTTCTACCGCAAAAGGAAAGGCAGAATTATTTGCTAAACAATTTGCTGCCAATTTAACCCTTGACCCTCCCGTAAATCATCCAATTCCAGCGGTTACCCCAGTTGCTCATTAAATGCCCGATATTATTTTTAAGGTAAAACACATTAAGCGTATCCTTTCTTCCCTTAACACCAAGAAATCATCTAGGCTGGATGGCATACCAGGAATCGTTTTAAAAAAATGTGCTCCAGAACTTGCACCAATCCTTACTCGGCTCTTTCGAATTTCTTACGACACAGGTATCTTTCCGGAAAGCTGGATAGCTGCACGTGTTCAACCTATTCCCAAGAAAGGATCTAAATCTCTTCCATCTAACTATAGACCAATTTCAATTCTCTCAGTTCTTTGTAAAGTAATGGAAAAATTAATTAATTCACAAATTCTTAAGTACTTAGAAATACACAAAATTTTGAATGACAGGCAGTATGGATTTCGCCACAAAAGATCTACAGCCGATCTTCTTTCCTTTGTATCACACTGCTGGAATAAGTCTCTTGAGTTTCTAGGTGAGTCCCAGATCGTTGCTCTTGATATATCTAAAGCTTTTGAACAGGTCTGGCATGCCGCACTACTTAATAAACTTCCCTCCTATGGTCTTTCAACTAAACTCTGTACTTGGCTCTCTAGTTATCTGTTACTGATCGTCGTATATCAGTTATTGTGGACGGCCATTCTTTAAGCTTCCACCAAGTAAATGCTGGAGTCCCTCAGGGCTCAGTTCTGGCAGCAACATTGTTTCTTCTTCACATCAACGACCTTCTCTCGTCCACAACTAATTCCATTCATGGTTTCGCTGACGATAGTACCCTTCACTCCAGTTTTCAAGTTCCTAAACCCATTACTAAACCAGACTTGGAAAACAAACGCAGAGCGATGCAGATATCTCTTTCGCAGGATCTTAATTTAATATTGGATTGGGGCGCTAAAAATCTCGTCCATTTTAATGCATCCAAAACACAATCATGTTCCTTGTCGCGAAAAGAGTCATCAAATACTCATCCTCTACTTATGAGCGGCCAAGTTTTACAGAGCAAAGATACCTTCAATCTTGTGGGCGTCACATTTGAAAGTAACCTTAACTGGCATAAACACATTGTATCTATAGCCACGGCAGCTTCAAAAAAGCTTGGATTTATCTTTCGAGCCAAAAGTAGTTCGCCCCTTTCAATTTAAACACTTTATATGTGTCCCAAATCCGACCACCCTTGGAATATTGTTCTCATATCTGGGGCATGGCGTCCCCCACAACCCTAAGCATTCTTGATTTTATTCAAAGAAGAGCTATTCGTCTCATTCATGATCCTTCACTTACAGAAAGGCTTCCCTCTCTTGCCCATCGTCGGGCTGTGGGGGATTTATCTCTTTTTATAGGTACTTTCATGGCTTCTGTTCTGAAGAATTGTCCAGTATAGTTCCTCCACCTACGGTTCCCAACAGAGAAACTCGTGGTTCCGCGCGTATGCATCCCTATACGGTCCAACTGGACAGGCCCCGAACTTTCCACTTTGTTCGTTCTTTTATCCCTAGAGTTTCTAGGTTGTGGAAGTTGCTGCCCGCAAAGGTCTTTCTTTTCCTCCCAAATCTTCAAGTATTTAAGTTCCGTGTCAACAAAACTTCCTCTTACCTCGCTTAAGACACCCACGGTACGTTAGTATTTAGGCTTTTAGCCTTCGTGGTTTGGCCAAAGATAAAAAAAAATTATTGCGACATACAGAACTAACTAAACTAACCTTAGTACAAAAATTGGTATTAACTGGAAAACAGGGTGTCAAAGTTCAAAAAAAAAAATTTATTAAGATAATATTGGATATGTTTTAAATATTGTAAAAAAAATGGGTATCTGGAGGTTTTCTGACATGAGCCATTCATATCTAATGTATATTTTTGGGTGTTAACTGAAGGACACTACCTACCCTTTTTTGAATTTCTCTAAAACATCGCAACTGTTTTACGCTTTCCTATATGTACCATTTCGGTAAAATAATAAACTCTCCAATGCTTTTTACACAAAAAGGTAAACTTTGTAAGAATCACTCAGAGCAACCGTTTTCTAGATTTTAGCCATTAAGTTATTTAGTACAACCCAGCAATGCCTTTAAAAGTAGTGTATTACCCATAGCTACAACTGCCCCAGCATAAACGAATGACTTAATGTAGTTATCTATATACTTTTTGGTTACAGTAGACCACTTAAATGAAAATATCTTCAAAACGGTTGCTCCGAGCCATCCTTACATACTTACCATCCTTGTATCCGGTTAAGTACCTTCACCAAATATGAGCTCCGTATACAGGGCCGATCGTAAAAACAAAAATATATCCATCAGAAATTTTCCAAATAACTTGAAAAATGGTTGCTCAGAGCCATCCTTACATACTTACCATCCTTGTATCCGGTTAAGTACCTCCACCAAATATGAGCTTCGTATACAGGGCCGATTGTAAAAAACAAAAATATATCCATCAGAAATTATCAAATGCGTCACATTAAGATAGGGTGAGATAATTACATGCTTAATAGTGCATATTCCACTAATCTGACAATTTAAGAGTGACGTAAAGAAAACAGAGAGTTACAAAAAAAACCGAGTGCTAATGAACCTTTGTTGATAGATTAAAACCTTTGTATTGTAAGTAATTTATTATTAAATATTTCATTATTTTATTTCTTTTAAAGTAATAATAACTTTTATTATATTGTGTAAGAGCAGAATAGTTCTACATAATGTATAAAAGTTTTAATTTTCATAAAATATTAAATAAAATTTTTAATTTTATTTTGGAGAAAAAGCCAAACAATATTTTGTTTACAAAAAAACGTCAGATTAGCAATTTCGAACGTGGCTATTAATTTTAAAGAAAATAATAAAATACGAGCCGAACGATTTCCACAAGCCAAAATAATATTAGTATTTTTTGACATTTTGTAAAGTCAATAGCCGCTTCCCCCACCGATGAAAAGGTATACATTATATAACATATTTTTCTTCTTATCATCTAAGCTTTGCAACCCAATAGGCCTCTATGACGCTTGAGTAAATCCCCATTTAGCATCATGGGCTCCCCTACTACAAAGAATAGTATAAAGCTGTTATCGCTGCCATAACGTTGTTTAAAATAAATTTAGCCAATACATTTTTTCTTAATGATATTCGACAAGACTATTTTACGAGAATTACAAGCCAGTCTTTACCTTGTAATTTGCATATAAATTACCAATAGTTTTCTACCCTTTTTTACCTTATTCTAATTAAGTTGGGTCGCTAAAATACCCACGTGCTGTTTTTATTAAGGTAGTAGCAGGAATAAGTATTGTCAGTAGAAAACAGGAGGTTGCTACGATATTTTTCCAATGTTAAACACCTCAGTGAAATATGCTTTATATTTTTTTGTTATTTTAAAATTATTTTTTTACTTTTCTCGATAAAATAAATAGAATATATTACCTAAAAAGCTTAAAAAAATTAAAGCTAAACTTCAATGTAAGTGTTTGAGACACAATAAAATTAATAAATTTAAGGTTAGTTTGGTGCCCGTGATTCCTTTTCTTTGGGCATATTTGCCAACTTAAACCTTTATTGGGACAATATTTTATATACACATTTTAAAATTTTTATTTTACACATTTTCTTTTATAAAATACAAAAGCTTCGCGCAAATAAAAACAGGTTATTAAAATATTTTTATAAAATATGATATGTCAATTTAGGCTTACATTAAGAGTTATTTGTAAAAATAAGGAAGAATATTATGAAAATGAGCTTAATTTGCTTTTTAAGTTTATTGATCAATATCTTCTGAACAAAAAGTTGCCGCTATTTTTATCCGCTTTAGATTCGTAATTAGCATCACAAAAACGTATTTAAAACATTTTTAAAATCGGCGTGATATCCGATAAGTAAACAATTACTTTAAATTCTTATCCTACTACCAGAACCCATTATACTCTGTTTACTATAAATTGAGAAAAACACCTAAACAAAAATGCATTTCATTGATTTAAAAGTCCGTAACCCTAGTTACCACATTAAAAAAATATGTTTTTCGGTTCAAAATTACAGTAACCGGAGTTACTTACTAGGTATTCATTATCAATTTCTACTGGCCAAAGTATGGGTCAGCTTAAATGTTGAGTCATTAAAGAATCAGCTGATTAAATTCGGAATTACGAAAGGCTTTGCTTTTTTTCTAATAAACATTAATGATCTGGCAAACATTAGGGTGACATTTGGAGCTACTTTATTAAAACTGGCTTACTCTTTGGAGCAAAATCATAAAAATACTTTTATGGAAAATTTCTTATAACTAGATGACTTAATTCAACACACATTTTTGGTAAATTTAATCATTTATCATGTTGGTATTGCCGCGGTATTCTATCATAAGAAATTAGGTAACTTTGTTGAGATAAACAAAAAAGGTACACTTTTGGCAATTTTGTTATCTATTGCCTCTGACACGCCTCTGACATCTCCCAAAAGTCAAATAAAAATGTCAGATGTTCATGAAAATTTATTAACTTTACTCTTAGTTGCCGCAATTTTTTCAAAATGCTCACTTTCATATGGTGAAACAAGTTTATCAACCAACAACATAAGTGAGTCTTCAACTTTAAGTAAAACATCACCTTTGGAGACCTTAAAAAATACAACATCTACATTATCCACCTTCGACACCACTTCTTCCACTAAATCAACTACTCAAGGAAACTATAGTATAGATGAAGTTTTAAAAGCGAAGAGCATCCCTGGTGGTTTAAGGATGCCATTAAAGATATAGCTTATTATTTAAGAGCCCATAAGTTTAATGAGTTTGATAGAAGATATCACAGAAATGGATCGGGCGTAGAAAGGTTAGTGTGAAAAATTATTTAAATTTAACATTAAGAACTAACTATATAAGCATATAAATTGTCGTGAAATTTTATACCAATTCACATCCCTTAGTTATGAACGGTCGAGTACTAAACGAAAAGTTGCCGCTATTTTTTTTCCCCTTTAGATTCATAATTAGCATCACAACAAACGTATTCAAACCATTTTTAAAATCGGCGTGATATCCGATAAGTAAACAATTACTTTAAATTCTTATCTTACTACCAGAACCCATTATACTCTGTTTACTATAAATTAAGGAAAACACCCAAACAAAGAATGTATTTCATTGATTTAAAAAGTCCGTAACCCTAGTTACCACAATAAAAAAATATGTTTTTTCGGTTCAAAATTACAGTAACCGGAGTTACTTACTAGGTATTCATTATCAATTTATAGTAGCTAAAGTATAGGTCACCCTAAATATCGAGTCATTAAAGAATCAGCTGATTAAATTGGGAATTAAGCAAGGCTTTGCTTTTTTCTAATAGACATCAATGATCTGGCAAACATTAAGGCGGCATTTGGGGCTACTACTATTGGGATTTATTAGGAAAGAAATAAAACTGGCTTTCTATCATAAGAAATTTGGAAATTTCTGTTTAAAATAAACGAAAAAGGTACATTTTTGGTAATTTTGTTATCTATTGTCTCTGACATCTCCCAAAAGTCAAACAAAAATGTCAGATGTCCAGGAAAATTTGTTAACTTTACTCTTAGTTACCGCAATTTTTTCAAAATGCTCACTTTCATATGGTGAAACAAGTTTATCAACCAACAACATAAGTGAGTCCTCAACTTTAAGTAAAAACATCACCTTTGGAGGCCTTAAAAAATACAACATCTACACTATCCACGTTTGACACCACTTCTTCCACTAAATTAACTACTCAAGGAAACTATAGTATAGATGAAGTTTTAAAAAGCGAAGAGCATCCCTGGTGGTTTAAGGATGTCATTAAAAGATATAGCTTATTATTTAAGAGCCCATAAGTTTAATGAATTTGATAGAAGATATCACAGAAATGGATCGGGCGTAGAAAGGTTGGTGTGAAAATTATTTAAATTTAAGGTAATTTTCTTAGAAACCTGCGGCAACTCCGATTTTAACAAAATTTGGTATACCGGGGTTTTTTGAGGTGCTGATCACGAATCTGAAAGATTTTTTTTTGGGAAAAAGTTTTGTTCTCGAGATATTCATCATTAAAGTTCAAATTTGAACTAAGCTTATTTTCACTATATTCTCCCTCCTTTCTGCATACAATTCTTGATTTAAAGCTAAAGTGTCACACAATATTTGATTTTTACCTTTTAAAACCCCGTTTTTCTACGTTTTTACATTATTTTTGCATTAAATTGCGTGGCTTTTCTTTGATAATGCGGCAACCATACATACACATAGGGCTTCATCGCACACTGGGATTGAAACGATTCAAAGTATAGCTATGCAATTTAAAGCAAAAATAATGTAAAATACGTAAAAAGACGGGGTTTTAGAAGGTGAAAATCAAATATTGTATGCCACTTCAGCTTTAAATCAAGAATTGTGTGCAAAAAGAATTGGGCATATTGTAAAAATAGGATTAGTTTAAAATTCAAGTCTGACGATGAATTTCTCAAGAACTAAACGTTTCCGCAAAAAAAAATCCTTTAGATTCTTGATCAGCGCCTCAAAAAACCCCCTTATACCAAATTTCGTCAAAATCTAAGTTGCCGTAGGTCCCTAGAAAATTACCAAATTTTAAATTAAGAACTAACTATACAAGCATATAAATTGTCGTGAAATTTTATACCAATTCACATCCCTCAGTTATAAACGGTCGAGTACTTAGAGTTGTAAGCATTATCTTCGAAAATAATTTTAATTGGCACATATCTCTTTTAATTCTTGTGTATTGTTTGTATGGGTGTTGGCAGATTGTTTTCATAATAGCCCCTGGGCCAGAAATAAAATTCACTCTATGATAAGAATACTTTAAAACAATTTTATAGGGTTTTTGACGAGTCTACCACGAATATTCATACCGCCATATATGAAAGCGGAGCTTTAACCCAGCCTGTCAATGTCAAATGTTTTGGGTGTCGGACTGAGCAAACGCGTTACTTTTTTTTGTCGGACAAATTTACAATAATATTTTACATGTAATTTTTAAATTGTGCCAAAAATTGTAAGGTTTACAGTTACGAAACCATAGAACCTATGGACATGTTTGGGTATCTGATTGGGCGGGTTTCGTAACTGTAGCCCTTACGATTTTCGGAGGGCATGGTTGAAGGGTATTTTTGTTATTCGTTACTGCAACAATATTTTTTTTATGGGTATTTGAGTATTGGTAATATTTTCTTTCTGTAAGAATTCCCTTTTTTTATTTTTGTATATATTTTTTTCTTTTTTATATCCTTAATCAAATAACATTAGTTTTTTCTTATAATAACTTGTACATGTTCTTTTTCTACTTGTATATGTATGTATGTTGATTTTTTTGTTAATATTATTTTTTTATGTAGTAGCTTATTTGCATGTATTATTTATTTATTTTTTCTATAATTTGCTTATTTTTTTGTCAAGTTTACTGATGGGCCTGAATTTACTGTGTACAGTAATTATCACTATTTTTCTTTATGTTATTAACTTATTTACTCCTGATCTACAGTTTCTTTAGGTGTATCAGTTTACTTGACTATCAGGTTAAGTGGTAGATCAACTCATACGAAAGTATAAGATGAACTTCGCCTTTCAAGAGTGTAAACTTTTAAACTTTTGAATAAAGATCAATTTATTTATTTTTTATTTATTTATTTACTTTTAAGCAATTTATTTTTTTCTGACCTGTGTGTTGCGTATTTAAATAAACAGTTCTTGCCATGAATCTTAAAATAGCCCACATAATTGTTAGTAAACGAAAAAAGCGGTTATGGTTAGTTCTGGTTCGTTTAATAAACAAATTTTTAAATACTTACACAATCCTGTTTTATTACTTAATCAATATTCGTACCCATTCTGAGGCGGTCAGGTACCATAAATATGTTGGGAACCAATTTACGCATAACAAGTCAGGACGACTAACAAGGTTGTAAACCAATTTTTATAATATTTTGGATTCGAAAACCAATTTACATGTGTTTGTTTGTATTTTAGATGAGACCCGGTTTAAAGTTTTGTTGACAGAAATGGTGTTTTTTTTAAATTTTGAGCGTCCTAAATATTTAATAAAAAGGACTGTTTGCTTTATTATTAACCTCACACGAAGGGTACTTCTCTTGCAAACCAACAAGCCGTGGCACTCTTTCCACGGTCCTCGAGTAATAAGATCACGTTGCGTAAGAAGCTACAAAGCTATTCCGGGAAGGCGACAGGAGTAGTTGTACAGGCGTTTCTGTACAAGTACCCTTGGGCAACACTTGATTTACCGAAATTTGTTAATTTAGATGTCATTCTTATACCGTGCATTTCTTTAATGTCCCCCTTCCCTTCTTTTATCTTTTAAACGAATATATTTATAAAAGTTTTCCTTTGGGATATAAAATTAATGCATAAATACTATGTTTTAGTGTAAAATTGACAAATTTAAATTTTAAGATTGCGACTGAGCGCCATCTTGGAAAAAAGTTAAATAGAAAGTGGGGTCTTGATGCACATTATTCTAAAGCTCCTGACAAGTACTTTTTAACCCTAAAAAATAAAGTCAATACCTTTACTAGCCACAAATAAAGGTACTTTACTTACCCAAATTCCTCATTTGGATGGCCATATTTCCAAAACTAATAAAGTTAGATATACATAAGGCTCTAAAATATCTATTTAATGATGAGGTAATATACAGACTGTTTTATTTAAAAAATGCCGGTTTACCATTAAATTCCCGAGTGGCACAACTCAATCCTATCTCAACGTTTGACTCTTAAAGGAGTGACCTAATTGAAAATTCGTAAAATAACTTTTTTGTAAAGCGTAAAATGTTAAGAATATGCAATAAGTCGATTTTTTCATCTATTTTTGTCTAAGAAGTAAAAGTAAAATGACCAATTATCCCATGGTGTTTAAATGGGAAAACCAACATGATTTTGGTGCGGTTTAAACCAGGAATTAAGAGCATTTTAACATTGGATATATTTTTTAGGCTATAAACTTAAAGTTCAGGGGGCAATCTCTTAAAAAATTTATTTGGGAAATAACGGACACCCTAATATTGCATGTCTGAGGTTGGCTTATGTAATAAGTGATCAAATTCTGCGTTCTCTGATTCTTATTTTGTAGTGAAATTCGGAACGTAGTTTATGCTGTCGAAAATATGATCATAAATTTACAGTAAAGTTGTATATATCTTGTTTAATACCGACAACTATATAGGGAATTATTAGAAGCCATCCGTAATATATTAGTTAGGCGAACTATTCAGTTATAATTCCAAAGACACATGTTTATTCTATTTTAGTTATTTGTGTATTAAACAATAATTATTGGCAATATAGGTCATAGTAGTTATTATTGGTTTAACTTTAATGTTTATTCCGTAGATATTAATTTAAATAAAGCATCCATTTTATGTACAAAAATGAACAAGGCATTAGGTGGTCAAATGTCGAAATTGTCACCAATGTTAAAAATGCATATAGTAAGAACATTTTAAAAGCGCAAATTCGGTACCCTTTGAAAATAATACAAAAAACATAAAAAAGGCCGCCTGCAATTGGACTATTTTATACAAAGGCGCTGGTACCCTTTACAGCCACGCGCCAATACACTATGGGATAGAAATCCATTATTTTGGCCAAAAAGCAACTTCGAAATTTTAATGGCTCATGCTGTGTATTTCAAAGTAGCTACTCCAAACTACATGTACGCAATATTATAAAAGGATATGACGACTTCTATTGGGGTAATAAGAAACTTGAAAATGTATTTTAAGTAAACATAAATATACAATATTTATTCTCCTTAGTTTTTTATTACCCTTGATTTCTAAAAAAGTAAAAGAGTTTAAATAAAAAAACTATTTTTGTCAAAGATTTTGTTACCTTTTTCTTTATCAGTTTTTGTATTTACAATTGCCTTCCTACTTTTTGCTACTTCTGAGTGTAAGGACAGATACAAGATTTTTTTATAATTTACAAGGTTTTCCATTTTAAAATTTATTATGTTTTGTCCGACACTGTATATCCTAAAAGATAAATTCTGATAAAAGATATGGATTCTACAGAATCTATCCAACAAAACAGTGTTATTATTTATTTTATACGTTAAAAAATAAAAAAGTTAAAAAAATGTATCTCTATTACGCTGCTAAGAATAATTTAAAATTATTTTTCAGATTTGAATGGTCATATTTCCGAAACTAATTGAGATAGACACATCAAATGTAGTATTTTTCTAAAGCATTTTAAAAGATTTTTTGGTGGTGATATAATATTCAGGGTATTTCATTTAAAAAATCATACCTATTGTCGTACCCTGTATATCATATGAGATAATAATCATCGGATAACTGATTAGAATACTACCGAATTAACCAAACAAGCTGACATTTTAATTAATTTTTGTACAATAAAAAATAATAATATTAAGTGGGGTGTATATTTATAATAACATATAATAAGTTTTAGGTTTCCAGAAAGCATTTGTAATAATTTATAATATTTTTCCAGTAAAAAGCACCTCATTTTAAGTTAGATTGGTAAGTTTTAGGATTTTGTCCAAAAAAATTAATTTCTATCCCCTAGTGCGATGACCACCTGCATCAACCGGCATATCATAAAAGAAATATAGCAATGGCGGCCGCGAAGACAAGCATGCCGATTTATTTGCTTTAAACTTTTTGTGATTTTGTTTCTTATCAAAGAGCACCGAATTTACATTTTCAAACTGTTCCTTCTATACAGTACTATAAGTTTAAAAAATCTTCGCACCCTGTATAATTCCAACTTACTAAACAGCCCTTTGCCTATGGAAAGAAGCATTACTATGAGGTTATTTAGTAGCCCAAATATCATTGGTACTGTGGCAACAGTTTAAAAGTTTTAATTAAACATTTTTTTAACCTATTTGAAGGCCAATATCTCCCCAACGAAGCGCGATGGAACTTTTATTTATATGAAGAACTAACATTATTTGGACTTACTCCATTACCTTAATCATTTTTGACCTCACTTTTCCGGACACCGTTTATATCAAAAATAGTTCTTTTTGTTTTTTTTCTAGTGGAATGTCAAAATAAAATTAAGAAAATATAAAAACAAACTTTAAAAATTCCATGTCTACCTACGAAGACAACATCTAAATAACTTGATTTGTTCTCAAGATATCCGCAATCAAAATGGGTGATAATATAGACGTCACCCTGTATAATAAATAATTTATATTAGTGCTCGTCACCAGTAGTAATTTTATATTAACCTAAGCCCGCAAAATAATTACCCGTTATGAAATTTTTTTCTCTTAATCGTTTTGTGAAGCATAAAATGTAAAGTAAGTGTGTAAAAATGAAGCAAATTCGTTTTTTAAATTTAAATTTTAAATTCGCTTTGGCACAAAAAAGCACACATGAGCTTTAGAACTTCTCGAAAAAATTTGGCCGACTCTCTAAACGACATTAAGTTTAAATGAAAATTTAGCTTGCCGCAACGGAACTTTTTAATAAGTGAGTTTCTACATCATAAATGAAATGGTTAAATAGTTGAAAGTTCGTAAAAGTTGGAATTTTTATATTTGCTAATTTTTCTGGGTATCTTTATTTCAGTCTTTGTGTATAAGCTATAAAAATACAATTTTTACTTTACAGTTCTTGTGAAATAGTTTGATATATATTTTTATTAAAACGTTTTTTTTTTATCTATACTAATATTATAAAGAGGTAAAGTTTGTAATTTTGTTTGTTTGTAGCCCCTAATCTTCGGAAATACTGAACGGATCATAGAAATTATTTGACAATCCGAAAGCTACACTATTCAGGAATGTTATAGTGTATAGTTAATTATGAATAAACAAACGAAATTAGATAATTACACCCAACGAAGTAAGCAGGATCGGTTATCTTGAATTAACTATAACTTCGTAAGAGCTAATCTTTGAAAATACTAAACCGATTATAAAAACTCTTTTATAATTAGAAAGCTACCCTATTCAGAAGTGCTATAGGCTACATTTTATAATGATTAAACAAATATTTTAGAAAAAATAATGACATATGTATATCACTTTATACTAATATTATAAAGAGGTTAAGTTTGTACCTACGTGTATAATCACCGGTGGTCCAGTAGTAGAATGCTCGCCTGTGACACAGGTGGACCAAGTTCGATTCTCTGCGGATGCAGATTGTTTTAATAAAAATAGATAAGAAAAAGCAACAAATTTACTTATTTTTTTCTTCGATATTCATTTATACTAAAATTTAAAAAAAAAAAAATTAAATTTGTAACTTTAATTGTTTGTTTGTAAGGGCTAATTTTTGGAAATACTGAACCGATCATGAAAATTATTTCACACTATTTAAGAATGCTATAGGCTATATTTTATTATAATTGAACAAAAGTTCAGAGAAAAATACAATTAACGCTCAACGAAGTGGGCATGGGTCGGCGACTCTTTTAATAATTTACAACGATCATTACGACTAATAGAGTTAAAGCTCGTAAGCGGCACACCTTCGTCATTTTGTAAAAGCTGAAAGTTTGTCAGCGCATTATCCCAACACAGTTAGAAGCGCTGGGAGACTGAACTTTGAATCATAGTGGTTTTGACAGGTACCAGGAATCAAAGGTTAATTAATTAAAACATAACTTTTGTCATGTTGTAAAAGCTATTTTTTATATATTGCTTAGGTACTTATTAGAAGATATTTTTTCACTCGAAAGACAGTTTTAACAGTTTCAACCCCTTGGCCGATTTTCTCAACGACATTAAAGCCGAATTTTTATTGTCAACGGTTGTCAACGGTTCAAAATCATTACATTTTTTCGGTAAATGATAACGTCATCAACGTCGCGTGTTCAACCTTTTTTGAAGACAGGTCGGAGAATGCTGCAAAGAAGTGAGATCTTCTAAAAAGAGACAGATATTAAGTAATCTGGCGGCTGTTGTAGTTGTGGATGTTACGAATACCAAAAAACATTATTTTACTGGGTGCTACTTCTCTCTACTAGAAAAGTTCTGGAAGAAATCTTATAGAAACTATTTTTTACATATAAAAACAGTAATATGGCCATCCTATTATGGTCATCAAGTAATTATTAAAGGACCGCCATTTTGTAGAAAGTGAAGATACTGACTTTATACTTTGAGGTTATAAAGTACTCGCTAGGAGCTTTAAAATGATGTGTCACAAGACCTTCTTTTCATAAAAAAAATATATTAAACTGGCGCCCCTCGGTCACATTTAAAGCTGTCATTGTTATGTCTAAAAATGCAGACCCTAATTATATATTATCGTTTCCGGTTTGATAAAAATATACCCAACTGTTTAAAAGTTAAAAGGGGGAAGACGGACGCTAGGACCTTACTGTATATATGACAGTGACAGATGCTTAAATTCCGTTAAAAAGATATTTACAGTATATTTATATCAAACTGAAGGTTTTGACTTACCAGTGCTAACACACATTATCTTTGTTTCAAATTATATTAATTTAAGTTTTATATTTAAGGGTTTATTAGTTTATAGACATAATTATTTTATAGCAAATGCCTGTACTAATAATAGGCAACCCATTAAACACATGTAAGTGTGGAAGTGTCTAAGGTTCTGCAGTACCCTGATTTATAAAATTATAACATTATAACCTAACCACAAAGTTTGCACAAAATGCCAAGCAGTTTTTTTGTTTCCTAAATATACACCTTGTTAGAAAAAGCTAAGATAAGATAAAAATGGAATTGCCATTAAACCAGACTTGACATTTAATTTAATCTATTCGGGACAATAGACTACACTTATTATTATTCAAAGATTATTTGATGTTTTGTTAAGTGGTAAGGTTTTTCACGTAATTTGAAAAACCTAATAAAAGAAATAACAGTAAAATAACACTTTTGTAAGGTAACCAAAACTAAAATTTTAAAATACAGGCTTTTACGTACAATTAGGTAAAAGAAATTTCTTTATTTGGATTTTATGGCACTGACATCGATTTGCGTTTATTATTTTGTCAAGTTATCTTGTCTGTGTTGACATTAATGATATAAAAAAACTAACTCAGAATTTTTAGTATATAAATATTTATTAGTCCTAGAAAAATATTGTACATGACTCGTGCTGAAAGTGATTTTTACACTCGTGGTATTGTCGTGTGAAATATATCACTTTCGACACTTGTTATGTAATATACTATTACCAAGTGTGAATCATATCAGGACTGATTATGAGTCGAGAAATATGACCAACATTAAAATAATGAATGTTAATTTCCCATTATCGCAATATGCGTATAACTTTAGGGCAATTATTAAATAGCAAGCATGACTTATACATAACTAATGATCCTGATTATTCCCCTGTTTGACAATCGTTATTAAACGGAAGATATATGTTACAGCGGCAAATTTACGATTATATCTGAATGTTAATGTAGAAATGTGGACATACACAAAATATACATATGGCAGTGTGAAATTTCATTTTTACTTTCGTGTTATTTGACAATACAGGATATTTTTGCGGTTTTAAAAATGGTTAGAGTTACAAGGTTAGGTTAATTAGGGCAAAGTTGCTCATTTTTATGCTTTACAATATTCTGTTTAAAAATTTGTATCTGTTTTGGAGTTATTAAAACAAAATAAAATTTTGCAAAACAGTTTTAATATATTTTAAAGTTTATTTAAAGAGATACTTTTAAACATTTGTCACATCAATATTTCCAATTTTTAGTTTTTAAGAATAAAATATTGGATAGGACGTTTCGTCTTTGAGCCACCATATTTATTTTTGTTATTTTAAATGAGCAGAGTGTTAGAGTTTTAGTTCTGTTAATATGCTTTTATTTTATTTAATTTTAAACCCCACGACATATTGCACTTTACATTTATGCGATGTTCCGAACCGAAAAATCACCTTTTTACAATTTCCCCATAAAAATAATGATTTTATTCCAAACGTTCGGAGAAATTTTCGTTCATAGGTAAGTCCATTTTTTTACTACTCATTATTCCTTTTATGTATTTATTTTTTACTGTAAAATGTAATATGTAGTTGGATTATTAATTAAAATACGAGTTTATTAAATTTAAAACCCAATATTCCGTGTATGTAAAGAAAGCAAAGCTAATTATGGAAGCTCAAATACGTAATATCGAATCTTAAATTTTCTGGCATTATACAGCGTGTCTTCGAAAGTTCTTAACAAATGGGAAACTTTTTATTGTTAGTTTTACAAAAAAGGGTCCCTTCATAAAAGTCCTGCTTGATAAAAAATACATTTCCACAAAAATATTTGAAGGGTTGATGTACAGGGTGGCTTAAAATGACTTGTTTCCAAATTAAAATAAGAATTATTTTCTAACTGCGGTCCCAACTTTAAAAAGTGATTTATTATGTCATTTTATAAAAGAAAAGTTCCTAGAAACATATACCTGGAGTTGCTTTGTTTCTGAGATACAGGACGTTAAATATTTTCTTAAGGTCTGTTTGTTTTTAAATATCTTAAATACGAAGCCAGATACAAAAATTTAGTTTACTAAAAAGTTTTACTTTTAGTTGCTTAAAAGAAAAAATATAAAAACTAAATAAAACGCCAGTGGCGTACAGTGAGCACAACAGCTAATATTATTAAGAGAAAAATTCACGCCAATGGCTTTTTATGCAGTTTATATATTTTTTCCTTTAAAGCAACTAAAAATACAACTTTTTAGTAAAGTACATGTTTTTATATCTGGCTTAGTATTTAAGATATTTAAAAACAAACAGACCATAAAAAAAATTTAACGCCCCGTATCTTAGAAAAGAAGCAACTCCGGACATATGTTTATAGGAACTTTTCTTCATAAAATGACATAATAAATCACTTTTTAAAGTTTGGTAACGTAGTTAGGAAATAACCCTTATTTTAATTTTGAAACAAGTCATTTTTAAGCCACCCTGTACATCCAACCTTCAAATAGTTTTGTGGAAATGTATTTTCTTATCAAGCACGACTTTTTATCTACTTTTGGATATCAAAGAACAAAGAAGTATACCTTTTTGACTAAAATTAAATGCTGTTTTATTATTTCCACTCGCAAATGTGCATACAGGAGGTCAAAAAGTTATGACCATTTTAATAAATTAATGTTATTGTATGTGGCACCATCTAGTAGTAATGGCAAAAAAGATATCATATTCGTGTTCGCCATCCCAAACAGTAAAAGTACACCAAATTTTACTTTAATCTGTCTAGTGGATTCCGATATATTTCACTAAATGTTTGGTAAAAATTAGTTTTAACACTCTGTAGAACAAAATCCAATAACATTTTGCTAAGCGATATTGAGTTCAAACTCTTTATTTTCATGTCAGGTACATTAAACTATGTCCAATTAATTACGTGACACCCTGTATAATTACGACAGTAGGAAAAATTTACAGATATTTTTTTGAACCTATTAATCTTCAAAAAATGGCCTCAAATAAAGAGGCTATGTTGAAATCCTTAGTATGTATAAATTAAGTTTGGTATGAATCAGCTTACAATACCAGGATAACCAAAATAACAGATGGTGATTTCAGATTGTTTGAATGTACGTATGTCCTTTAAGCAATAAATATAAGCTGACATAAGCTGGTAATTAATTTATGAAATTGAATATGCCCTAGATTGACAGTAGGTAGTAAACGAGACATATGTATTTGTAGCAGATTTATAATCATCCCCCGGTTATATCCCCGATTTTAGGTTATTATTGCTTCTGGATTATATGGATTAAAGTACTTTTTAAATTTATATACAGGTTGTTTAAGAATGTGGAGTGGACAATCTCTCGAATTTATTTATAACATACATGAAATAAAATATGAAAAATCCTATATATTTTTTAAAGCTTTTTATAACAGAGAAAAATAGTTCCTTTATAGTTATTTATTAGATAAGTGAGTTAAATTACATATAAGTCACGCAAGAAAAGTTTAACTCTCGAGCACGAAGGGCGAGAGAGGTAATTTTCTTAAGTGACTTATATGTAATAACTCACGTGTCTAAACAAAATTTTATCCAACACTTTCGTATAAATCGTTTTTAATATCGAAAATAATTTGAAAACGTCATTCATTATTTGTTACTTGTCATTGTCAACACCAGCAACAAAATTTTGTATTTTTTGGAAAGCAAGCTTGTTTGGTTGTAATGCATTTTGTTGGTAACTACGGGTTTCTTATAGTACACTTTATATCCTCAAAATCTGATCAATTATGTAGATATTATATGTAAGTGTTGAATAAAAATATTTTCACAAAGTTTCTCTTTATAGAGATATTTACCATTAAATGACGCCATTGGAAATCGTTTTTTTTTAATATATTTTATGGTACTTGGTATAGTGAAATATTTTTTTAATATGATTAATATGCTAAGTTCTGCCTGGTTTATTAAAGTAATTTATTACCTTTAAACGTAGACTAGGTTATTTATAGCAAATTTTTAAAAATACAGATACGTATTACGAGTAAACCCGAATATACAGTATGTCCACGGATGGACTTTATTATAGGTCAAATGGACCAAAAATTTAATTGTTTAATAAAGTGGTGTATGGTAATTGCTTTTGCTTCTTAAAAAATAAAATTCACTTTAAAAAAATTTTTTTGTTTTGTACAAATTGGGCCAAAAGAAAACTGCCCTTATTTTTAATTATTCCGCAAATTGTCAAATAATAGTTATTTATTAGATAAGTCAGTTATATTACATATAAGTCACGCAAGAAAAGTTTAACTCTCGAGCCCGAAGGGCGAGAAAGGTAATTTTCTTAAGTGACTTATATGTAATAACTCACGTGTCTAATACAAAATTTTATCCAACACTTTCGTATAAATCGTTTTTAATATCGAAAATAATTTAAAAACGTCATCCATTATTTGTTACTTGTCATTGTCAACACCAGCAACAAAATTTTGTATTGTCTATAATTCACTAGTGAGCTAAAGGGTACTTTAGCTCACTAGTGACTTATAGTACACTTTATATCCTTAAAATCTGATCAATTATGTAGATATTATATGTAAGTGTTGGATAATAATATTTTCACAAAGTTTCTCTTTATAGAGATATTTACCATTAAATGACGCCTGCTTGGTTTATTAAAGTAATTTATTACCTTTAAACGTAGACTAGGTTATTTATAGCAAATTTTTAAAAATACAGATACGTATTACGAGTAAACCCGAATATACAGTATGTCCACGGATGGACTCCTCAAATGGACCAAAAATTTAATTGTTTAATAAAGTGTTGTATGGCAATTTCTTTTGCTTCTTATAAAAACAAGATTTACGTTGAAAAATTTGTTTAGTTTTGTACAAGGGCTCAAAAAAGTACAAAGATGTAAAAATGGGCCAAAAGAAAACTGCTTTCATGTTTAATAATTTTGTAAAATGTCAAATAAACAAAGTTTTTAAAATTAAGTAAGAATCCCATATCTGAAATTTACATGAGATAATCTTTTTTCAGTATCATATTTTTATGTATTTATGTTTTACACCTTTTACCCTAATTTTTTCATTTTTGTATTTAAATAGAAAACTTTAAAATAGGTTAGTACCTAAATTGTTCATTAAAACCAGGTAAATTAGGTAGAAAAGGTGTAAACATTAATAAAAAAATATTGGTTATTTTTTGTGAAATTTTAATTTGATATTTTGCTGAAATATTACAAATAAAGGCAGTTTTCTTTTGGTCCATTTTCACACTTTTGTTCTATTTAAAACCCTTGTACAAAACATAACAAATTTCTCAACGTGAATACTGTTTTCTTAAGAAGCAAAAGCAGTTGCCATACACGACTTTCTTAAACATTTAAATTTTTAAGAATATCAAGACCGTATTTAAAAAAAATTAAGTTGATGATTGTCCTACAAAAAGAAACGTCGTGGCTCCAATATAATAATACCATTGGATAGACCAGGAAAAGCAGCAATGCTAAAGTAAAATTAATTTGAAAATCCGATTTAAAATAAGGTCAGGAAAAAAATAAAATTAATTTTTAAATATTTGGTTCTTTCCTGATATCTTCGGAAATACTCGGAATGTTAAAATTTTCTAAACAGCATATTATTAGGCACATAAAACCTTAACTTTGTACTCATTTAATTGACTTCATATCTTCTACCATTTCGACACGTTGCGTTGTACACTTAGTTTTTCCACGACTGTTAAAAAAATGCTGTTTTTTAATCGTTAACATAAAACTAAAGTACTCCAGTCTAGTACACTACATAAAGTGTTAAAAAGGGTAACTTTTTTTAACACTTCGAAGCTTTTTAAATTTAAATTAGTGTTTTGTTTTAATGCCAACTACAATAAGCTTAAATATCAATTTATGCAATGTAACAGTAAACGCGACATCAGCGGTCAAGTTACCTTTGATTTCTTCAATATTTCTTTTAGTTCATGTGTCACTAGTTTTACGATTTGACAGTTTGCAAATTAATTTTTAGAAATTAATAGTTATAATAAATTTGGATGACTAAGAAATTGAAAAAGAATTTATAATGTTTTAGTAGTATTTCTACAAAAAGTAAGTCTACAAATTTTCTAAAATTAAATAATAAATGCAAAGTTATAAAGAGGATAATTGTCTCTTTAAAAATAAGGAGGCTATAATTTTTTTGTTGCAATATAATGGCTGTGCTGCAAAATTTAAATTAATAAGTTTAAATAAATAAAACATATTGTATAAAATGGTATTTTGGGAGAGAGAGAGAGAGAGAATTTGTGAATTATATGAGGCGCGTCAGTGACTGGGACTATTTGGCGCCTTCAATTATGTTTATTTTAAAGTTTGTATCTAGATTTTTGCGTATAGCTGTATTTCTTTAAGAAAACTAACAATATTTTTATTGTTCTGGGTAGAAGGACCAAGTGCAGATTTCAAATTTGTATCATTAATCTTATGTTTTTTCCGTTGTGGCCTTAGTTCGTTGCAGGTTATAAAAATGTGCTTAATGGTGAGTGTCTGGTTACATTTGTCACATGTTGGTGAGTCTTCAGATCGAAGTAGGTGGGAATGCGTGAGCCAGGAGTGGCCAATCATCAATCGATGGATCACTGTTTGCTCTCTTCTATTCAGACCAGTGGATATAAGTTCAGAAGGCAAAGTATTTATTATCTCACGTAGTTTATTGTTGTTTTCCAACAGGTCCCATTCATGCTTTTTAATGTTTTGTAAGGTGTTGTTTATGAGTGGAAAAAGATCCCTGGAATGGAGTGTATTTCCATATAATTGGTGGGACAAATTGGCTGATTTTGCTAGGAGGTCGGCCTTTTCATTGCCTGGGATTCCGACGTGACTAGGGCACCATATAACAGCTATGTTTTTACCTTTTATATTGCATCGGACAAGTAAATTGTGGATTTCTGTTATTATTGGATGCTCAGAGTAGAATTTGGATATGGTTTCTATCGAGCTTCTGGAATCGGAGGCTATCAGCCATTTTGATAGCGGGTTTTTAAGGATTTCAGAAAGTGATTCTTTGATAGCTGTTAATTCTGCAGTGAATATGCTACATTGGGGATTTAGTTTATGGCTATTTGAAAAGGATGTTGAGTAGTAGGCTAATCCAGTTGATGATTTGGTTTTTGATCCATCAGTGTATACAATATTGTAGTCACTGAGTTTTGATTGAATAAGGTTAAAGAAGCTTTTTGATAAAAAAGATGGGTTTGTTGTTTGTTTGTTGTAGTTACTGAGATTAAGGTGTATTTTAGGTATGGGAATGGTCCAGGGAGGAAAGTTGTAGGTGGGAGGAGAGTAAAAGGGAGGGAAAAGAAAGTTGTTTGTATGTGAAAAGTTTAGGAAGGCTATATTAGGGCCGTAGGTGTTTTTAGTGTTGTTGAATTGGTTTATTGATACTCTTGGATAAAATAAATTTTGGTGAAAATGTGTCTGAGGTTTGCACCATAGTTTTGCCGCGTATTTAAGTAACAGGTATAGTCTTCTAATATGTAGGGGTCTACGCAGGAAAGACAATTTAGGCTATCAACTGGGCTAGTTCTAAAGGCCCCCAGGGACAGTCTCAGGCTTTGGTTTTGAATTGGGTCGAGGACTTTTTGTACGATACTCTGGCCAAGTTATAGACAATACTGCCGTAGTCGATTTTGGATCTAATAATAGATTTGTAGATTGTAATAAGTGATGTAGTATGGGAGCCCCAGGACGTGTTTGAAAGGACCTTTAGAAGGGATATATCTTTAAGACATTTGGCCTTTAAATTATGAAGGTGTTCTTTCCAGTTTAGTGTTTGGTCAAAGATCATACCCAAAAATTTAGTGCTATTTTTAAGGGGATTTGAGTGTTATTAAGGAGAAGGTTATTCATTTTGGAGCAATTTCTTTTTTGCAGAAATGCACTGTTGTAGATTTGTTGGGCGAAAATTGAAACCCATAATTTGAGCTCCATTTTTCTAGGGAGTTCAGGCAGTTCTGAATTTTCCTTTCACATACTTCTAGGGCTGGGAGAGGAGTAGTATATAACAAGGTCGTCTGCATAGAGGCGGTAACAGATATTCTTAGGGATATATTTTTGTATGTTATTTATTGCTATTAAGAAAAGCGTGGGACTCAGAACTGATCCTTGAGGAATACCATTTGGAAGGGAAAAGGTGGAGGAGAGAGAGTTGCCTATTCTTACTTGAAATGTTCTATCAGTTAGAAAGTTTTTAATAAATATAGGGAGATTTCCCCTTATGTTCCATTCATGTAGAGTCTTTAGTATACCCTTTTTCCAGCAGGTATCGAAGGCGTGTGTAAGATCTAGGAATGAAGCAAGTAGGTGATTTTTATGGTAGAAGTTTTCTTGGATGTCAATACACATGCCTACTAGGTGGTCAATAGTAGAGAAATCTTTTAGAAATCCTATTTGGTTGGGGTCGAGTAGTTTATTTTTGCCGAGGAACCATTTGAGTCTAAAATTGACCATTCTTTCCATTATTTTGCATAAATGATTGGTTAGTGATATGGGACGGTAACTTTCAACTGATGAATTAGGTTTGCCTGGTTTTAGTATCGGGATTAGGAGTGAGTGTCTCCAAGAGGTGGGAAAGCATTGCGAGTTCCAGATGGTGTTGTAAATTTGTAGCAAAAATAAGAGACCTTGTTCTGGTATATTAGTGATTAGAGGGGTAAGTATTTGGTCTGGGCCTGGTGCGCTATTTCTACAGTTTGATATGGCGTATTTAAGTTCAGGAAGGGTAAGAGGTAGGTTATATGAGTAATTGGTATCGCTAGAAAAATTTAGGTTAATTCTTTCAAGGATTTCTTTGTTTCTGCTAAGATTAGGGTCTGTGTCAGGGGATTTAGATATGTTGTGAAAGTGTTCTGCAAAACAGTTTGACATGTCTTTGGGGTTTTTACCCATGAACCATTTTGACAAAGGCCAGCTATAAGTCTGGATGGTTTGCCTTTTAGACGGTTGATTTTAGTCCACATGTCTTGACTGGTTGTGGAGGAGTTGATGGAAGAAACAAAGTTAATCCAGGATTTGGTTTTTCGTTTTTAATTATTTTTTGGCTTTTGCTCTGGCTTGTTTAAATTTTATAAAGTTTTCTTGAGATGGATTATGTTTGAATTTATTTAGTGCCGTTTTTCTATTTTTAATTGCTGTTCTACAGGCATCTGACCACCAAGGGACAGGTGGGCGATGTGGGTTAATTTGTTTGGTAGGAATACTTAACTCAGAGGCAGTTTTAAGGGAATCTATGAATGTTTCTATGGTGAGGTCAATGTTGTCTGGATGAAAAGAAGGGATTTGGAATGAATTGCTATATAGTTCCCAGTCAGCGTTTGTGAAATCTTGGATTATTTTGATTTGAGGGGCGGTAGGCCAGACCAACGGTCTAAGGAGTATTGGGAAATGGTCACTTCCATGTGTGTCATCCAATATTTCCCATTGGTAGGTTGGGGCTATTGATGGACTACATAGGGTCAGGTCAATTGAGGACTTTGATCCCGTGGAGGAACAGATAAAAGTGTGTGAACCAGAATTTAGTACAGATAGATTATGGTCTGTGATCATTCTTTCTATTAGTTGTCCTTTGTTATTCGTAGTGTGGGAGCCCCATGAGGGATGGTGAGAGTTGAAGTCACCAGCAAGTATAAAGGGTGTGGGAAGTTGGTGAATTAGATCTTGTAGGTCAATATCATTTAATTGGAAGGAGGGGGGATATATATAGATACAATAGGTTGTGTTTAGAGATGGTAAATGTGCGGCAACTGCCTCAATGTTGGTTGTAAGGGGTATGTGTGTATGTTGCAGTGATTCGTGAATAAGTAGGGCAACTCCTCCAGAAGCCCTTTCAGCTTGTATACGGTCTTTTCTTAAGATGGTGAAGTGTTTAATATTGCAGTTTTTATTTGGAAGGAGGTTTGTTTCTTGTAGGAATATGATAGAGGGGTGATGTGTTGATATAAGTAATTTAAGATCCTCTAAGTTATTAAAGAGTCCTAACATGTTCCATTGTAGTATTAAGGGGTTGAAGATGATTGATAGGTTAGTAGAAGATCTATTTTTTTGGTGTCAGTTTAAAGAAAGGATCTTAATTAGATAAATGATTGAATTGGTTTTATAGCTATTTTTTAGATTGTTTAGGCAATAAGTTTTTTGGGTTTTGGTCTAATAATTCATCTACGATCATGCCATCGTAGAGCGATTCTTTGGAAGAGTTTGGGGTGTTTCTATTGGATTTATTGGAGTTTTTATTTGGTTTTAGGGATGGATCAGATTTTTGTTTTGGGGTATGTTTTATTACAGAAGTGGAAACTGTATCTCTTGAAGAGTGATGGGATTTTGGAGATGTTTTTTTTTCGATGGGTTTTGGAGGGGGTTAATGGGGATAGTGAGAGAGGGAGGTCCGGGAGGACGGGAGAGGCTATGGGGACGGGTGGGTGGGAAGGAGGAGTCAGAGGGCTTGGATGAGAATGATGAACTTGTGGATGGTGAGGAGTGTTTAGGGGGGTAATATCACATTGAATTGCAATTGTTTTGAGTTCTTTAGCTGGGTTTTTCCCTGTTTGGCAGCAACTGTGCTGTAGGATGTAACGTATGATGGGTTTACTGATGCAAATTTCTTTTTGGCTTCAAAATAGGATATTTTTTCAATTGTGCGAATCCTTTGTATTTCAAATTCATATTTATATTTAGTACATCCTTTGGAGCGAGGGGAGTGGTCGGAGTTGCAGTTAACGCATGTAGGTGAGAGGTTGCAGTTATTAGTTTCATGAGTGGGGTGGCCACATGAAGCGCAAAGTGATGGAAAAGAACATTTGGTTGCTGTATGGCCGAACCTTTGACAGTTGAAGCATCTAAGTGGAGTAGGAATATGATGACGAACTCGAAGTGAGTAAAAACCTGCTTTAATGCGGGGAGGGAGTGAGTGAGTTTTAAAAGAAAGTATAAAGGTGGAAGAGGGAATAATTTGATTGTCTTTTTTCTGTTGAATCCTCGTAACATTTACTACTCCTTGATCCTTTAGATTATCTAATATTTCTTCATCTGTGCAATTGCCAAGATCAGAACATGTTACAACACCTTTAATTATATTAAGGGAGGGATGTGGAGATGTCTTAACATCTATATTGTGAAGTTTTTGGAGTTTTGGAGCTAAAAGGGATTGTCTTTCTGAGGATGTTTCAATCATTAACGTACCATCATTAAGTTTTTTTGTGCTGGTTAGGGTGTCAAAATATTGCTCTAGGGCTTTATGTATTAGAAAGGGTAAAGTGTCTTTGAAGGATCCTTCAGTTCTTTTAATTAGGAAATATTTATCATAAGTATTTAAAATTTCAGGAGATATCTGGGTCTTTTGGACCCGCCTAATGGAGGAAATTTATTTGAATCCATGCGATTCCCACGAGTAGCCTAGGAAATAAACAGTCAGCCACAGCAGAGCCTGGATACTGTGGTAAGGCTAGTTACGACCAAATTTCGCCTGGTGTCTGGAAGGTACCGATTGCGACTCACATGTGCTGAGCCATGCATCCCATGAGCTCGGTCACTAACACTTGAGGATTGCACTTACATATAAGACGAGGACAGGACAGTCACACACATGACTTGGGTACCTCGGGGTTGTCAGGCCCGTATCTCTATAGACGAGATCCCCTGAGGGGGTATTTTGGGAAATTTTTATACGGTCGTAGAAAAATATAGTATGTTACACATGCAGAAATTGTCTTTTTTTACTCATGGAATTGCCGCCACTCGCCTGACAGCTCGTGCTGTCAAACTTCCCATTCGTAAAAAAAGTATCACTTTATGCACTTGTTACATAAATTACTATTTTAGGCTTAGAAATAATAAAATAAGTTTAATTATTTTTAGGACTTATTTTAAATATTTTCCAAAACCGCCACTTAGAGCGCTGCATTGGGAAGTAAACAAGTATTGCGAAAATTCGTTCCTGCACTGTGTTGATTATTTAAGAAAAAATTAAAGCATGTGGCTTTAAGACGACAGGTAAAAAATAGTAGTATAAAGAGTAGGGTACCCGGTATTTCCCAAATTAATTTGTTTTTAGCGATCACCCCCTGAACCATACCACTAGTGTTAAATTTATTTCTGGAAATTTTTTAAAGGCCACAACAATTTTGAAAATTATCCCGAACCGCAGGACAGGGAGAATTTTCTTAAAATATTTGTGGTTGAGAAAAAATTTTCCGGAATAATTTAAGCACGTGTGATATTCGGTAAAAAGATTCACACCAAGTTTGTATTAAATAATATTCTTTTAAATTAATATTTGTAATTTCGACACGAGCTTTAAAATTTTACTATAAAATAAATATTTATCATTTTACCAATTGTAGTTGCAAATGTATGTAATTTTAGAGCTTATCATTGTTTATTCTTTTATATTATATATACCTTATATTACTACAGTTAATAAAAATAGTTTATTTAAATTTTTTTAGACCATACCTTGCTTTCGTTTGATCTTCACTTATGTCTAGAACTTCAGTCTTATGATATTATTTTACTAACTGTAGTTGTATAAAATTGTCATTTAGGGTCTTAAAACCTTACTTTATTTTATATTATGTTATGTCTGAAATACTACAAATGTTACAAAATAACATTTTCTTTAATTATGTATGTGAATGACAGACATGACCTTAAAACAAATTCAATGATTATGTCAAAAAATTTTCACTTTAATTTGCTCCAGGGTACCCCAGGCAGGAGAAAAAAATATTCGATAAATACTTGTGTTGTCATGGTAATGCAACCAAAACTACAAATTTGATTGGTCAAAAAACAGTGGTGTGAAATTTTTATTTAAATCCCATGGGACTTTTGGATTATTTCTTTTTATTTCTTAAAAAAAAATAGATAAAAACATCTACTTATCGGATATTTTGATAGGAAATGTATCGCTCAACAAAAAGTTTTTTTACGAATTTTTTATAAGGTGACTTCTTTAACGGCCAGTTTAACAATATTTGGGGAACACTAACCATAGGTTTGTTACCATAGAAACAACGAAATACCAAAATGTGATTAGTGTTGCCAAAATAGGTAACCCAAAAGTGATGGTAAACATACATTGTGTAACTGGGCATAACAGTTGTCTTAAGATTACGTCTACGTTGACTTAAGATTAAGTTGTGGCCATTCTCGGGAATTCAATAGTAAACCGGCATTTTTTAAATAAAACACTCGGTATATTACATCACCATTAAAAAGATATTTTAAAGAGCTTTAAAATAATAGCAAATTGGATATGTTTATCTTTTGTAGTTTTGAAAATATGGCTATCCAAATCTAAAAAATAGTAGATATAGCGTCTATTTTATCTTCGACACCAAACTTGGTGCTTATAGCTTCGAGCTGAAGATATAATGGAAATTAAACATAATTTTAAGATTGGAATGGCCACATTTTTTAAACAATAAGAGATAGATATATCAATTGTATCTTGTATTTTCTTAAAGCTCTTTTAAATATCTATTTAACGATGATGTAATATACCAAGTGTTTTATTAAAAAATGCCGGTTACTATTAAATTCTCGAAGATAGCCACAACTCAATCCTAACTCAACGTTTGACGGTAACTAAGTCTTAAAGGAGTTAATATGCAATAAGTAGATTTTTCCATCTATTCTTGTCTAAGAAAAAAAGAAATAAAAGAAAAGAGGTAAAAAAGTCCCATGGTATTTAAATGGGAAAAGCAACATAAATCGGGAATTAAAAGAGCATTTTACCATTGGATTTTTTGGCTATAAAGTAAAAGTTCAGGGGCGATCGCTAAAAAAATCTATTTGGGAAATAACGGATGCCCTAATAAACAGGCTGTTTTTCATAGAGGATATAGCGATGTATAAAGAAAATGTTAAGTAGGTCATATTTTTCAAACAGTCTAACCTGGTGAAAATTATATAAACACTTTCAGGCTTTGACATCTGTGTATTTAGTGTTATTTTTATAGCGGTCGTAAAAAATATTGTTTTTAAATTTGATTTAAGGACGATACGTCAATAGTTGTTCAGCAAAATGATTGGGGCGCGAACGCATCTCAAATGATGAGCCAAATTGATATGGAATGTAGAAGAATGCGTAAAATAGATTTTATGGTCGCTGAACCGTTTGAGGGTTAGTGCTCTTTTGGTTTAAACCAAAGTCGGTCTATATAAGGTCACGACATTCGGCCATATTGCTTTGACGTGCTATGACGTCACATCTCCCATTTTTCGGCCATGTTGTTCAGTGCCTGAGATATACAGTTTATTGTATTGGTAGAACAACCGTTTACACAACGGTTTCTAATTATTAATAAGTTGTAAATTATTTTACTTTAAATAAAAAACATTTAGAATTACATCTTAAAACAAATATCACTTCCAAAATAATGCAAAATGAAATGCCCAAATTCTAGACGCCACTGGATTGATCATCAGCTTTGATTTTACCCAGTCTTGCCAACTTTTTCGTGGAGTGCCCTACCTCGCGTCCTCGACCTCGAACCGCCTAAAAGTTGAGAATATGTCGCAACCTTATAAATATAAACTAACCTTGGGTTCAGAACGGTTCTACCAAAGTCGGTCTATATAGGGTCGCAACATTCGGCCATATTACTTTGACGTCACATCTCCTATTTTTCGGCCATGTTGTTCAGTGCCGGAGATATACAGTTTATTGTATTGGTAGAACAACCGTTTACACAACAGTTTTTAATTTTTATTAAGTTGTAAATTATTTTACTTTAAATAAAAAACATTAAGAATTACATCTCTCAACAAAGATCACTTTCAAAACAATGCAAAATGAAATGCGCAAATTCTAGACACCACTTGATTGATCATCAGCTTTGATTTTACCCAGTCTTGTCAACTTTTCTCCGTGGAGTGCTCTTCCTTGCGTCCCCGACCTCGAACCGCCTAAAAGTTGAGGATATGTTGCAACCTTATATAATATAAACTAACCTTGGTTTAAACATTATTTAATTGTATAAGGAAATAAAATGTTATTGTAACTCTATTTTAATACAGGTGTAGGAGGTCCGCGAAGCTCCGCCCAGCAAACGCAATATTTCTTCGATCCGATATTACTTTGTACAATCATTAAAAATAAAATAAAAGTTAAAGAAAAAACGGTTTGGATGCAGGTTGATGTAATTTGTCTTCTGTGAAAATTTAAACCTAAGAACCAAACATAAGTGGTAATTTTTGCATTATTATTAGATATATTAAAATGCAGGTTATTAGTTATTGTATTTATTTATTTATTCATTATTAAAATATAGGTTTTCGTAGGGTTTTAAAAAAAATGCAAATTAAAAAAATCCGTTATCGGGCAAGACCGCTTAGAGAAAATTGCTCTGGACAACATCCGAATATTTGCGATTTACCTGTGTAGATATTAAAAATTTTGTTAGTAATAAAAATAATTAAATTTAATTATCTTATTTTCATATGAAATGTGATATTTTTTAAATTTTTTATGTTGAGTGTTATCTTTTAGTTTTATAAACATAATATTTAAATAGGTATGCGGCCTTGTCCACCCTAGGTGGACGTAAAGTTTTTCACTGAAAACGTTGACTCATCCGAAAATTAGGCATACCCTAATTTAAACAATATATTTGAGCAAACAACGCCCTTTTCAAAAGAGGCTTATACAGGGTGATCAAACTTAAGTCGGCTCTATTGCGTACTTTTTATTATTGGTAATACGACAAACTTAAGTCGGCTCTATTGCGTACTTTTATTATTGGTAATACGAAGTTAGTTAACTTGTAGTATTTTTCCAGTAATTAACGTGCTGATAACAGAAAAACAATTGAACATCGGGTTTTTGATTTATTGCAAGAAATATACTTTTATTAAATGGAACAACCAGTATATTATATCATAATTCGAAAAATATATCAACAGGCTTTGAAAAAAGTTCAAAGTGATATATTCAATTTTTCATAGTTTCGGAAATATGGCCACCCTCCGAAATTTGATAGTAAACTGGCATTTTTAAATAAAACACCCAGTTTATTGCATCACATTTACATAGATATTTAAAAGCGTTTTAAGAAAATACCACATTTGATATGTCTATCTCTTATAGTTTTGGAAAATATTGCCATCTAAATCTAAAAATTATGGTAAATTTTTAGTATAATTACAGCTCTAAGCTATATGCACTTAGTTTAGTGTCAAACATAAAGTAGACATTATATCTACTATTTTTTAAAACTATAAGAGATAGACATATCAAATCTGTGTTTTCTTTAAGCTCTTTTAAAAATATATTTATTGCGAATGCAATATACAGGGTGTTTTATTTAAAAATGCCAGTTTATTAATAAATTAAATTTTCTGAAAATGGCCATATTTCCGAAACTTTTATAAATTGAATATATTATATTTGATTTTTCTTTTAAGCTTTTAAATAGATCTTTAAAATGGTAACATAATATACATGGTGTTCTTTAAAAAATACATTGTTTGTAATAAATAAGAAACCCGATGTTCAATTGTTTTTCAGTTGCAGCACGTTAAACAGCGGAAAAAATATTATAACTTTACTAATTTAACCTACTTTGTATCTCCAATAATAAAAAGTTAGCAAAAGTGCCGACCTAAATTTGATCACCCTGTATGTTACTGACACTTTACAATATTCAAACTAGCTTAAGTCAGCGGAGCTTTCCGGACTCTCCATAAATATTTACTTTAATTATGATTAGTGTTAGTATGGGATTCGAATTTAAAGACACCTTTATCTAACTATTTACCAGTTAGGAACGATTTTATAATAAATATGATATTTAAACAAATGTATTGATATTGGGTTGAAATTCAGTCACCCTGTATAATTTCAATTTTTATTTGTAAATTTAACATTACTGTACTATCATACATATTACCAGTTTTTTAAATTTAATTTAATGAATAAGGACGTAAAAAATATTTACCCTTAAAAAAGAGTGTCATATTTTGTTAAATTATAAAAACATATAGTCTATATCATTCCTAAATAGCGCAGCATTATAATAAAAAAATATTTTTATGATCGATTCAGTATTTTTAAAGATTAGCCCTTACAAACAAACAAACAAAGTTACAAACTTTACTTCTTTATAATATTGGTATACTGGGTGTCCGCCAACTAATGGTACACAGAAAAACCACAACAGCTTCCTTATGCCAAAATAATAAAAATTAACCAAACATATATTCAAGAACTTGATAATTAGAAAGATACAAAGTGTCAAAGTAAAAAAAAATATTTATTTCGATAGAATTATTGTTATGTTTTAAATATTTTAATAAAACTTGGTATCTAGGTTTTTTTTTAACATAGGCTATTCAGATCTGATATTTATTTTTATGTGTGAACTAGCGGAAAGTAAATACATGCTATTTACATTTTTTTAAAACGTCCCATCTTTTTTTTGCCACTATGTATGTACCATCTAATTAAACCAGTAAATTCCCCTATGCTCTTTAGACAAAAAAGTAATACCTTGTAAGAATGACTCTGAGCAACCGTTTTCAAGAGAGCTGCATTTAACTGATTAAGTTTCAACCAAAATATGCCCTTTAAAAACAGCGCATTAGCAAAGAATATGAATAGCTACCGCAAATGGCTGATTTACGAACGATTTATCTCCACGTTAATATGGACAGCTTGGGACTTTATACAGGGTGATTTAAAAATCGATTTCATAACTTAAAGGGGTGATTCTACTTGACGAAATAAGGGTAGAGCTTCATATAATTTTTTTCTAAATGTCATTCGTTTTAGAGTTACAAGCCGTCAAAGTTCAATTTTTATTTTGGTTTTTCGTCATATTGCATTTATTTTTTAACTAATCCAGTTGATATTTGGCACACAAATCGAGCTTTTGCAGATTTTAAAATTTAAAGTCAAAAGCCAGAGGCACTTTACTCAAAATTTATTTACATCATAACTTTTTTGACAGATATCGCAAAGCTGTGGGCGCCATTTTATAGACAATCAAAACTTTAAAATAAGGTTGTTTCCATTAAAGTCGATAAAGATTACAGATTCTAAAATTTTAAGATAGTACTTTTTAAATACCAAGAGAGGGCACTTTACCTAAACATAAAATTTCTTTTACATCATAACTTTTTTATTTCCACAGATATCTAGGTTTATTTATAGACAATTAAAAACTTAAAAATAAGGTACTCTTTATTGGTCAATAAACTTCACAGTTAAGGCACAATAGACATCGCTTTCATCAATTTCACCTCAATTGCCTACATGATATAGGTGTCCATCAGCTTACGAGGCAATTTAATAGAAAATAAGAAAAACTATATAAACATAGCAAACCTAAACGACTTAGTTTATGAACTACAGGTGTTAAAAAAATAAATAATTTTTTTTTAAATATTTAACACACCGTAGTTTAAAAACTAATTCTCTTTAGGACATATATTTATATGAAGTTTTTTCTTATTTTCTGTTGTAGAATTGAATTGCTCGTAAAGTTTGTCGTGGTTAAGTTACTGGACACCCTGTATGTATGTAGGCATTTGATTGAAATTGATGAAAACTTTGATGTCTATTGGTGCCTAATCGGTGAGGTTTATCGACTTTAATAAAGATTACCTTATTTTTTAAGTTTTTAATTGTCTATAAAATGGCGCCCTCAGCTTTGTAATATCTGTCAAAAAAGTTATGATGTAAAGAAATTTTAAGTAAAGTGCCCTCTGACGGTATTTAAAAAAGGACTTTTGTCTTAAAATTTTAAAATCTGCAAAGCTCGACTTTGTGTGCCAAATATCAACTAGATTGGTTAAAAAATAAATTCAATATGGCGAAAACCAAAATAAAAATTGAACTCTGACGGCTTGTAACTCTAAAACGAATTACATTTGAAATAAATTTATATGAAGCTCTACCCTTATTTTGTCAAGTAGAATCACTTCTTAAGTTTTGTTATCGATTTTTAAATCACCCTGTATAAGCGAGCTTATGAGAGGGCTTTGATTTGAGCTGCCGATTTCATTACACGTGTCCGTAACTCTATTGCGGTAGCACTTATATTCTTTGGTATTAGCCATAACTACAACTGTTTCATGAAGTTATAATGTATTTTTTAATTACTTTTTGTTTGCACTAAACCACTTCAATGCAAGTATCCTGAAAACGGTTGCTCGGAGCCATTTCTACAAAGTAAACTTTTTTGTGTGGTAAGCATAGGGGAGTTTACTGGTTTACTTAGATGGTATATACAGAGTAGCACAAAAAAGTTGGGTAGTCTTAAAAAATATAAATAGTTTAGCTAACCGCCTTAAGTTTACACAAAAAAAATATTATCAGATCCAAACAGCTCATGTCAAAGAAAATGTAGCAAAAATTGTAGAAAAAAATATATATTTTTTCACTTTTACACCCTGTATCTTCCTTATTATCAACATTTTGATATATATTTGGTTAAATCTTAATATATTTGGCATCAAGAATCTGTGGTTTTCTGTGTACCATTAATTAGCGGTCACCCTGTAGATTAAGCTTAGCTTATTATGGGGTAAACCATGAATTCAATATAATTAAAATGAAAAATATTGCTTTAAGGTCCTCTGGAAAGATACCAATGGCGAACTACAGCAAGCTATTTCATGTGTTGGTACACTATGAATGAAGTACCAGATCTTAAGCACTTGGAGGAATCTTGCGATAATTTTGCTTATTGTTTGGATATGTCTTTCGGCCTAATAATCATGATCCCAGGGCTGATGATAGTAAGCCATTTGTTTGCGCGCAATATAGGTAAAATATCTAAACTCTATCCAAGTTACATATGCAAAATTTTAAACCCTGTTGTCGCGTAATAACACGTGATATTACGCTGTTGGTTTAAAGGCAATAATAGGTTTATAATTATGTTTTATTGCGTTTTAACCAATTCCTGTACAGAAAATGCGATATTAAGTGTTGATCACGATTTAAAATTTTGCATATGTAACTTGACATAGTATAGTGTAACTTTTACACGTTAGTTTAACAGTTATTAAACTTCTTGTCAAATAAGTTGGATCAAGTTTACCTAGAAGTAATTTGACAGTGAAAACAGCAAATTGGATATCAAAGAAATTCAAGATCGCCTTATCAAATTTTTTAAGGATTAGAGCACGTCCCATTATGCTTTAAATATTTGTTGCAGAACTACCAACCTAATGGATTAAAAATGGACAATTGGCAGCTACTTAACCATAATTTTATTGTGATTGGCGTGATAATTGTTTTTTTTTTGTGGTTTTCATTGAGTGTTTAATAGATCGGTTTTAAGAACAGCATTTAACTTTTAGTTATTTATAGTTATTTTATGCATTTTACTTTTACGAGAGAAAAAACATCCAGAATCCCTTAGTTGGCAATCCTAACTTCTGTTTTGAAAAAGTTGGTCAAATAATTTTTTTATTTACACCTTTGTCTTCAGACAAATTGAATTACAGATTTAAACAAACTAATTTTACAAGAGGTTTTTAAGTCTTAAACCAGCTATGGGTAAAATAATTAATTTTAAAATTTTTGCTTTTAATTTTAGATCAGTTTTTTCCACCAATTAAAAGCCCGTATGTTGTATAGTTTCTATGCCAACCTAAAAAAATTACAAAAATCTGATATTTATAAATAAAATTATATTATTTTTCTCCTAAATTTATTTATTTAAAAATTAATGTAGGCATACAAAAAATTAGGAAAGTAAATATACTCATACAAACTCTAGTAATAAATTTGCAACAAACTAAAAGACTGAGGTACTACCTATTATTTTGTGTGTGCCTTAATAGATTCAAATATTTAAATTAAAAAAAAAAACAAATTTTGGTAATTTAAATTTTTAACACAAATTTTAAGCGTAAATACCAAAGTTGTGAATCTTTTTGTTGCCCTAAACTTTGCCATGTAAATTTTCTTTCATAGGACTTGTGGTTTTGCCGAAAATCGAGAAAAACCGTATTTTATACTTTAAACCCCTACATCTCCCCCGTCAGGACCTTAAATTGCCATTTTTTTTTCTTTAATTTTTTATTTATTTTATACCATTTTCAATGGGTTTCATCCAACTACTTTTTTTTACTTTTGATCCCGAAGCTAAAACTTTTTATTATGGAAGAGAAGCCTAAAAAGTGATTTTGGGATTTACTACATCTCGGCAGATTAATATACCGAAGGATTCCTTGTACCTGGGTAAGTGCCTCCACCTAAAATGAGCCCCGTATACAGAACCGATCTTAAAAAACATAAATATATTCATTAAACATTTTAAAGAGCATCAGATTAAAATAGGGTAGATTAATTACATGCTAAACAGTGTATAATTCACTAATCTGACATTTTGAGAGTGACGTAAAAAATCGGGGGCTAGTCGTACAAAATTGTAAAAAAAAGAAGTCATTTTGACATTCTCGAGCGTGGCTATTTATATTAAAAAAAAACAATTCAAGGACAACAAAAACATATAATCCGATACGATCCCAACGATTCTCACAAGCCGAAATAATAACAGTATTTTTTTGACATATTTAAAAATTTATAGTCGCTTCCCTCATGGATGAAATGGAATACAATATACAACATGTTTTCTTCTTATCACCTAAGCTTTGCAACCCAATAGGTCTCTATGATGCTGGAGCTAATCCCCATTAAGCATTATGGTCTCCCTACTATTTTATTGCCTACAACTTTGTCATGTATTTTTTTCCATAGAGCTTGTAGTCTTTTTGAAAATCGAAAAAAACTGTATTTTACACTAAAAATCCCCACCTCTCCCCCTTCCCGACTTTAAATCCTTGAGAATTTTTTCTTTAGTTTTGTTACATCCTCTACCATTTTTAATGGGTATTTCTTTTACTATTTTTTTGTTTTTACTTTTTACATCTTTTAAAGGCTTCAGCACTGGCCTATTACTTCTAAGCAAAAAGCACATCTTAAAACATTTTATAAATAAAATGTTTTCGTAAAATTAATAAAAAGTTTTCCATTGACGACAACTTAGACACACATTATAAGCTTCTACTATTTATACAGAGTGTTTGAAAAATAGACGGAGATATAATAATGGACAATTCCTTGTTAAAAAATATGAGTAAAAGTTTATATAAATATGGATCTGGAAATGCACAGGTTTTAGGATACATGGTGATAATATTTCCGAAATATATTAATTTTTTGGTAATATTTTAGAAAATATTTACTCGAGTGTTTTAAAATTTGGCTAAATAAGTCCTAACTAGATTAAAATTATAAGGTTCATTGGCGTCCCGGAAGGCATCGTAGCGAATACACTGAAGGGTAGGAAGGGCGTACCATGAGCGACTTTTCCTATCGCTTCACAAAGGGCACTGCAACTGGGGCGGGAACAGCTTACCATAACCGACGTTTCACAAAGGTCACTGGGAACGGGGGCGCCTCCACCATATGTGACGTAGAATTTTGGAATTACATATGTGGGCTACTTGACGTCATTTGGACCAATATACCATTTGGAACTATTTTCTTGGGACAATGAGACCGGTGGACCATCAGAACTAACTTTGCATTTTTAAAAACCAACTTAACTTATTTGACTAACTTAATTTAGTACGGGCATACCCCCCTAGGGGTAGACCGTACAGGGCTTAACTAAAACTTTAACTTTGTACTTGACTTCACTAACTACTTCTTATCTAATCTCTCCTAACTTCTTTCTCTCCTCTTTAAATATTAAATTTTCCAGTGTTTGTTTTGCATTTCTACGCGACCCAGTTTGTTTAATGTTTTTATTTTATTATTATAAGAGTAACCTAGAAAATTGTTTAATTTATACTTTTAAAACCTTGACACCTCACGTATATCTTTATTTAGCAAAATTCCCACTGTTAAGAAACCTAATTAAAATGTATACTTATTTTAAAATTCCCAAAATATATACTTTTTATACTAGGTGTTCACAATATACTCATACAAACTCTAGTAATAAATTTGCAGCAAACTAAAAGACTGAGGTACTACCTATTATTTTGTGTGTGCCTTAATAGATTCAAATATTTAAATAAAAAAAAAACAAATTTAAATTTTTCACACAAATTTTAAGCGTAAATACCAAAGTTGGGAATCTTTTTGTTGCCCCAAATTTTGCCATGTAAATTTTCTTTCATAGGACTTGTGGTCTTGCCGAAAATCAAGAAAAACCGTATTTTATACGGTATATAATTTTTGTTATTATTTTGGAAAATGTTTACTCGATTATTTTAAAATTTGGCTAAATAAGTCCTAACTAGATTACAATTATAAGGTCCATTGGCGTCCGAAAAGGCGTCGTAGCGAATATTATTGGCAAAAAATATACGCCACCGCCACTCTTGCAAGTTTATTATTTGTTGTTTAATTAGGCGTCTAAAAATACAACTTCTTAATTTTTGGTATTTTTTCGTATCTTACTTTAATTAAAAAAAAAATAAAAACGGATGCCATTGGACAGAATTGATTTATTAATTTTGCCAAAAAATCACAGGTGCCCTGAAAAACAAAAAATCCAAAACAATTCTACGAAAGTTTTTAAAGCCGTGTATTTACTTAATAACATGTTCCAAAAACCTGTTTGCTGTTACATGTTAAAAAAACAAATATCTTGTTGCTTTTTTAAAAACATGTTAGATAACATTGTTAGTAACAGTGTTGAGTAGCAAACCGCGTCCTCACTTGCTACTTAACACTGTTATTAACAATGTTATCTAACATGATTCTAAAATTTTATTAAAAGCAACAAGTTATTTGTTTTTTTTAACATGTATCAGCAAAAAGTTTTTGTAACATGTTACTAAGTGAGGACACGGCTGTAGTGAAACAAAAGCTACAACAAATGTTGGATATGTCCACCGTTCATTTTTGTACACCTGCTCACTTTTTTAATTTATCACCCAGTATCTTGAAAACTTGTGCATTTCCAGAGCCATGTTTATAAAAACTTATTCTCATATTTTTTAACAAAGAATCGTCCATCCGTCTATTTTTCGGACACCCTATATTTAAACTACTTGCTTTATGTCTTTTTTCCAACCAGTACATTTTTAAACTTTTTCCTTCTTAGCTTCTGTCCTGATCCCTGCTGCGCTAACAAGCACCTAGAGGAAATTGATACTTGTTGGAACGACGAGGAAAACCCGTGTTTCCATGAAAATTCTGCGGGTCAGCGGGAATGCTTTTTAATAGGACACAAAATACAGACTTTAGGTAAGCAAAAATGATGTTGGTGGTAGAAATGCGAATATAGCAGTTTTTGAGTTTTTTTAATATAAAAAGTGTTTTTTTTCGTCGAAAATAATATTGTCTTTAGAAGGTTTAAAATAATGATTGTGATGTTTAAAAAAATTGTAAGTTGAAAGACCATTTTATTGGAAAACCATTTAAATATTTCTTTTGTAGTAGTTTATGTACAGGGTTTTTATTTATATTTTGCCAACCACTTTTAACTATAAGCAATAATGTGCTGGCGAATGGCGCTGAGGAGGCAGCCAATGCAATAATCCAAGAAGAAGAACTAAGTATGGGCAAGAAGAATAGAAAAAAAAAACGTTCTGTATCAAAATTTTAAACTTTTTTAAATGGAAAAACCTGTATATATGATAAAAATTTATTTTAAAAAGATTTACAAATATACCACATTCAATATATCTATCTTTAATAGTTTTCCAAAGGACCCCCACTAACCTTATAGGATTTTGGGTCCCAGTCGAATTGGCTGATAATTCAGTATGTTGTAGTTTTCGATTTCCGAACGTGATTCCATAATGAGTTTTTAAGATATTCCCACTTTGATTGAAACTGCGGGATATCTTAGTTATTAATAAAGAAAAAACCTTTTGATTGTCGCAAACCTGAGCTATTTTTTTGTGAAACGAAGGATACCATTAACAAAGCCACCATACCCCCTTTTGGTTTTTAAACTACAGGGCAATATTGAAAATATTGCATTTTCAGGTAACCCTTGTATTTCAGTTAACTCACAACTTATCAAAAAGGTAAAAACGGATTCCCATATAACTTTTTACGTAGAATACAGTAGCGTAGACAGTATTATTCCAAATATTATTGTTTTTAAAATATTGACCAATGTAAGATTTTTTTATGAAACACCATGTGTTTAATATTCGGTCACTTTAATTAAACTTGTATTTTCCAGTATTCTTTTAGAATTTATGTGCCTCCAAATTCGGGTAAGTGATCGATTAAGTCATTAAATTCACTCGTCACAGTTAATGACAAGCCTTTACTTTAGTTTAACAGTAAAATGTCCTTTAGCTATCTTATTGGTAACTGTGTAAGTACGGTATGAAAAATAAAAAAAAATTATTTGGTAAATTAGTTTGTCTCCTAATAGATAGAAAACTTATTTTAGAAAAAATGATTTTTAATTTGACCAACTATGGTTACCGTTTTATGTGTCAATTTATTTTTTTAAATTATTCCCCAACTGACGCCCGTAAGCCGAATGCAATAAATAATTTTTAGGATAGTGGATAACCAGAGGTAATAGTCAAAATATTTATTTTTATAATTTTGAAGAAAAAAATATTCAAATGTATCAACTCTTTTGAGGTCACTCATATCTTGGAAACCACTCATAGGATCACGTTGGGCCAATGATAACTTTTGATCAGAAAGTCGAGAACTACAAAATTTAAATTTTTAACTAATTCGACTAGGACCCAAAATCCATAAGGTAAATGCGGGGTCCTTTGACAACCTAAATCTATAAAATAGTAAATAAAATTTCTATTATACCTACTTACGGCACTCACGGGAGACTGTAGATGTTTTAGAAATTATACTTTTTAAATGGTTATATTTCCAAAACTGTTAGAGATAGATAAATTAAATTTGGTATTTTTAAGGTCTTTGAAAAGACCATTTTAATAATGATAAATTATACAGAGTGTTTTATTTTTAAAAAAGTTTACCTCTTCATTTTTCTTAAGATTTTGAGGTTCATTTTTTCCTTTTTCATGCTTACAAGATAATAGATAAAAAGTATGAAACGTTCTTACAGAACATTTTTTTAATTCTTTTTGCCTACAGTTAAAAGTAGTTGGCAAAATATAAATGAAAACCCTGTATGTACAATACCATACAAATAAAATCAGTTGATATGTTTTCATTGAGGTAAGGACCTTCTTGTTTTATTTGCTCTTTAAAATTTCTTTGGCTGATTTTTGATTTTTACATACCAAAGAAGGTAAACAAGGTAAAAACCTACTTTATCCATGACATTAACCCCCCCGCCCACCAATGAAAATAAAATTATTTACGCCAGTGACTTAGGTACGCTTAACTTTGTATAATACTTTAAGTTACTAAAAATATAGGCATTACCATCACCTATTTTTTTCTATTAACTGTGCTTGGAAATATTAGTTGGTATAAGTTATCTTTCAGTGCAAAGACGTGTAAAACCCCTTGTGTATTGCTTTATTTTTGGATTTTAAAAATGAAGTACGCCTTTTTAGCAATTTTTAGTAAGGCTTTTAAAATATTTAAGAATTTTTAATATTTTATTATAATATTTTATAATAAAAATTTTCCGATACAGGAAAACTTCGTTATTTTAAATAAAATATCAGGTATATTTATCAAAATTCCTAAAATTTATTATTTTTCCTTAAAAAAACGAAAGCTGGGCCTATTTAAAAAAAAAAATCACGAATTTACTGTCTTCCTTGGGTTTGTTGTCGTATTTTGTTTTTTACGTTGGATAAAGTAAATTTTCCCCGTTAAATAATATTCTTAAGCGCCATTGTAGTAAATTAAAGCTCAGGTTACTCATTAAAAAAACAACAAATATTTTTATTTAAAAATATATAGTATGTCCATTGCAAAATGTAAACGTTTTTTGTCACGAAAATGTAAATAAATTAAAAATCCTACCTTTTAGCACCTCATGTTAATTTCTTAAATAAACTTATATACAGGGACATATACCAGGTTTTACTTGACTGCTTAAATTATTGCAATTTTTAAGTACTTACTAAGGGAAATGCATAAAACCATTTGGCGCTAAAATAATGATTCTAAGGCCGGGTTTATAATTCAAAATTTAATTTTAGTATTGGCATTAGCATTAGCATTAGCCACAAATATTTAAGAACATGCAATAAAATTAAAGTGTTTATGAATCAAATTTAATTCTCTAGTCTTTAAAAACGACCTTAAAATTCTATAAAATTGAAAACTCATGACTAAAATAGGGAAACCTATTAATTGCTTATGTGCCATAAGAAGTTTAAAACCTCCTTTTTTATTTAAGGTTTATTAAGTGCTTGTTGCTTTGTTTAATGGGGAATTATTGCAAGTTGCCTTATTAAGCTCGGGACTTATTATTACCGGCCTTATTTAAATAGTGCTTGTACCCATAATTTAGAGTTATTGCAAATCATGTTGACAGTACTATTAACCTAAAAAAAAAGGAAACAATTTTTAGTAGATTTTCTTTATTGTTTTGTTGTTTGTGTTTTAGGGATTTGGGTCGGCAGCCGTTCCGTTAGACGAACAGTTCCGAAGTTAAAATAGGACCAAAATAAGGCACGACCCAAAGCCGACAAATAAAACCAGGCACTATATTTATTAAGGGAGTCCTTATCCTACCATGCATCTGCGCAAGCTCAGATGTCAAAATAAGGCCGGTATTATTAGTGCCTGGCCTTATTTCACTGTGCAATAATTTTCTATTGTATCTAATTATTGCTACCAATGATTTCTAAATTTTAGTTATGTTAATACTAATACTAATACTAAAATTAAAATCTTATTTATAAACTCGGCCTAATTTAGTCCTTAGGGGAGTAAATAATTTTACCCTAATTGGTCGCATAGTTTATTTAATATACCAATAAAAGGTTAGGAGTTTCAAAACTACTTTTACAAATGTGTACTATAAAAACCGTGTTTTAAACTAAAGATGCGTTTATTGAAATTGTTTAACCTTAAAATTATTAAAATTTTTATTTAAAAAAGCAAAATATAACACAAAAAAACAGAACACATCAAAATAATTTGGTAGACTTAAACGCATCAAGTTCAGTTTCAGTATTAATCTCTTGATTCTGTTTTTGGACTTATACTTTCATTATATTACATGTTTTTGTCTTTAATGTTTTGCTAATAAGGTTAATTGTTTATGTTAAAAAACCCACACCAATTTTATGAAAGAGACTCAAAATATTAAAATACTGCGTCAGATTATACCGTGCATTTCTTTATATCCCCCCTCCCCCATTTATTTTTTAAACAGATTTATTTAAATAGTATAACTTAAGGATATAAAATAGATACATTAATAGTATATTTTGTGATTAAAATTAACAAATAAAGATTTTAAGATTGCGACTGGGCGCCATCTTGGAAAAAATCAGATTTTAAGGCTCCTGACGAGTAATTCGTAACCCTAGAATATAAAGTCAATACCTGTACCTAATACAAAATGGTGGTACTTTAAAATTAACCTAAATACCTTATTTTGATGGCCATATTTCCAAAACCAAAAAGTTGGATATACCTAATGTGGTATTTTTAAAGCTATACCTAAGCTCTTTAAAAATATTTTTATTTTAATAGTGGTCCTGGTGATAACATACAGGATAGAAATAAAACTTTAAATTTTATTAATGAGGCACCTTGTATATTATGCCACCATTAAAAAGATCTGTAAAAAAGCTATTAGAAAAATACTATATTAGGTACATCTAACTTTATTGGTTTTGGAAATATGGCCGACCCAATCAGGTATTTGGGTAATTTTTAAAGTATCGTCATTTTGATAAGGTGAAGTTATTGAATTTTTATTCTAGGGTTATAAAGTAGTCATCAAAAGGTTTAAAATGGTGTGACACAAGGCCCCCTTTTCTTTTAATTTTTTTCATGATGGCGCCCAGCCGCCTATCTATGAAATTTTTATTTGTCAATTGCACTCTAAAATGTAGTATTTAGGCATCAATTCCATATCCCAAAATTTTACTTTCTAATTCAAGAATCCCCTTCTAACATCGGAACCGTTTGATATATTTTCATGAAACGTTAAACTTGAACATAAAACTTGAAACAATATGTTATGACCAAGGTCTGCAGTTTTTACATATCAATGACAGCTCTAGATGTCAAGGTGACAGCTGGACGCCATATTGCAAAAAAAAATCAAAGAAAGGGGTCTTGTGGCACATCATTTTAAAGCTCCTGACAGGTACTTTACAAACCCAGATTATAAAGTCAATACCTTCACCTACTACAAAATGGCAGTACTTATAAAATTTCTTAAATACCTGATATTGATGGCCATATTTCCGAAAGTAATAAAGTTAGATGTACTATATATTAATGTATTATTTTCTTAAACGTCTTTTTAAAGATCTTTTATTAATGATATAATATACAGAGGGCCTCATTAAACATATATATACTTTTTTTGCTACCCTCCATGTTACCACCAGTATCACCATTAAAAAGAGTTTATTAGAGCATACCAAGGACATCCTTCTGCTAATATACATAAATTCGTAGTAAAAGAAATCCGTTTTTAAACAAATTGTAATGTTTTTTTAATTGGTGTACAAAATACACCTGCGCGTTTAATTATCACTTTTTAAAATTAATTGAATCGTTTTTAAAATGTTTTAAAACACAGGACAAGGTTTTCAACTGCAAAAAAATGCCTATGTTTATTTAACAATTCTTTATTACCATTTAAATCATTTTGATCTCTGATAGAAGTAAATAAAACATCTTTAAAATCTAAAGTTTAAATTGAAGCAATACATTATCGATTCCGCATCAAGTATGTCTATGATCAAAAGAAAATTGCCAATAAACTTTGTGATACCGGAAAGTTTATATTAAGCGATATAACGTATTGCTTTAAGCCATACTAAAGAACACTGGATTGTAAGGGTAATTTATGAAATATCGAATATAATTTCTACCTACAAATAAGTTGTAGGGTTAACTCGTTAAAGTAAAGCGAATACAGAGTGTCGCCCCATAAATGTCTTGGTATCTTTCACAAAACCGGTATTATATTTACAAAATTATAGGTATACTTTAAGAGCAAACTATAAATTTATAAAAAAATATACAGGGTGCTTTGAAAACCATATAAAATTTAGGTTTTTTGGTTTGTAGAAATAATATTTAAGTACGTTTTATTATCGATCGATAAAAAAGTAAGGTTTTTCCGATATGTATGATTTGAAAAAATGTATTACAAAAACAAAATTTTAATATAACCTATCTGACTAACGGTGGACTTTGTATGTATTGTTAACATATAAATTGTTCTACATGTAATTTAGGGCTTGTCAATAAGTTTTAAGACGTGTTAAATGAAAATCAAGATCCTAAAAATATGTGCAATAGCTCTTTTTACTTGTAGTGACTACCAGAACAATGCTTTTAAGAGCTTAGTAGCACATTAAAATTGCGATTATTATTGGGAAAATAAGAAAAATAGAAAAAAGGTTTAGTGTTTTTTTAATATTGACATTTAAAAAACTTTAAGAAAAGATCCTTAAAGAGAAGGAAATTTACCATGAATAGGCCCTACTTCCGGAACTGTATCTCCATTATTTCTAATTTTGTTTTAACGCTAAAAATGGGATTCGAGAGGCTCGTTACGGCATATACTTAAAGTATTTTTTTATACTATATATCTTACAGTGTGGACGTAAATAGTCATTATTTCTTTATAAAATTTGGGAATGACTACTGGCAGGATATAAAATACTTTTTGACGTAAAAATGATAGTTGATAGTAAAAAAAGTGGCGTTGTGGTACATCATTTTAAAGCTCCAAGTATGTATATGAGCGGCCAAGTTTTACAGAGCAAAGACACCTTCAATCTTGTGGGCATCACATTCGAAAGCAACCTTAACTGGCATAAACACATTGTATCTATAGCCACGGCAGCTTCAAAAAAGCTTGGATTTCTCTTTCGAGCCAAAAAGTATTTTTCCCTTCTAACTTATACACTTTATATGTGTCCCACATCCGACCTCCCTTGGAATATTTTCTTATATCTGAGGCACCCCACAATCCTAAGCATTCTTGATTCCATTCAAAGAAAAGCTATTTGTCTCATTAATGATCCTTCACTTATAGAAAGGCTTTTCTATTTTACCTATCTTCGGGCTGTGGGGGATTTATTGCTTTTTACAGGTACTTCCATGGCTTCTGCTTCGAAGAATTGTCCAGATGTAGTTCCTCCACTCACGGTTCCCAACAGAGCAACTTGTGGTGCCGCGCGTATGCATCCCTATACGGTCCAACTTGACAGGCCCCGAACTTTCCATTTTGTTCGTTCTTTTATGTCTAGAGTTTTAAGAATGTGGCAGCTGCTGCCCGCGGAGGTCTTTACTTCCCCCTAAATCTTCAAGTATTTAAGTTGCGTGTCAACAAACTCCCTCTTACCTTGCTTTAGACACTCACGGTACGTTAGTATTTAGGCTTTTAGCCTTCGTAGTTTGTCTAAAAAAAAGTACTTTATAATCCTAAAATATAAAGTCAATATCTTCACCTATTACAAAATTGTGGTACTTTAAAAATCATCTAAATACCTTATTTCGATGGGGCCATATTTTAAAACTTATTAAGTTAGATGTACATAATGTGGTATTTTCTGAAAGCTCATTAAAATATCATTTTAGTGGTGATACTGATAATAATATACAGCGGAGAACAAAAAGTACCTATTTTTAAATAAGCACTTCTTATCAGGAGCTTTAAATTAATATGTCACAAGACCCCCTTTTTATTTATTTTTTTCCTAAGATGGCACTTATCTGCCATCTTGATTATTGCAACTACCATTTTTACGTCAAAAAGTAGTTATCTTTCCATTAGTCATACTTAAATTTTATAAGGAAAAAAAAATTAGGGTACAAAAAGTTAGAAGGGCGGTGTTTCAGAATTGGACGCTAATTTTTAAAGTATGAATCCTTACGTGGTTTTCAAAAGAAAAGTTCATATAAACCTATATCTTAAATGGCCTAACTTTTTAAGATACAGAGTGGCAACAAAGCTTATTTTTTAAATTTTATCACCTGTATCTCAAAAAATTAGTCTTTTAGGACATAGTTTTATTTGAACTTTTCGTCTTAAAATCACCTTAGGATTCACACGGCAAAAGATTAGCATTTAAATATAAAACACTCTGTATAGCTTAGACCTGGCCGTACAGGAAGTGATTTTTTTAAAAATCCAGATATCTCAAAAAACGGTTGCCTAAATTAACCTTAACCAAGTATATCTTCATTTTGTAAAATATGTTAAAGAATACATTTTTTATTCTAAAAGTTACATATATAGTGTTTTAAAAAATATTTCTTAGTCAAGTATACGTTTGTTTTGTGAAATATGTTAAAAAAAAGATTTTTTATTAAAAGTTACATTACATAATGCTTTAAAAAGTTGTTTCGTTTTTAATTTGTTTAAGATACCGCAGGTGGCGCCCCTAAAATTAACAATTAAATTAATAGCAGATTTTTATTTCTAACCTTCAAAAACCCCTATAGCCAAATATTGTGACAATACAACTATTATTACCAAAATTATTTATAAACAAACTACAACCGGAATAAATTTTTAACACCCTGTATCTCCGAAATCATTCACTACATTTTTTTCCGCACTTTTTAAAACACTATAGCTGTGGGGATTTATTGCTTCTTTTGCCGTATTATAGCAATTTAAAAAAATTTATTTAATTTAAAGGTATCACACCATTAAAAAAATATTGGAATCCGAGATGTATTATATATGGTTTGGCCATCTTTGCACCCAATATTTTTTTAGACTGGTAACTTGAGTTTCTTATCAGTTTTTCCAAACATTTCAATAGAATACCAAGTATTCAAATAGGTGGTAAATTTTATAGTTCTTTTTTTCCATCTTAAAAGCAATAGGTTTGAAAAGACTACAAATTGCAGAATTTATATCCATTTCTTGTAGCTTTGCAAGAAAATTACAAAATTTCGTTTTGTTATTGTACGAACTATAAAGCTTTTGTTGATGTCTTTTTTGACCAATGCATGCATATCGATTACCCTCTTCATTTCTACTATTTCTTACTTCTTTTAAGTTAAAATGGGCAAATTATAACTTATTGCAGTACCATATCAGAAATTAACAAAATGTCACATAACACTGTCATTCTCTGACGTCTTCAATTATTTGTAGGTTTTGTTTGGTTAGATACCACGAACGAAAATTTATTTGTCGAATGGGTCCTCCCACTCGAAAAAATGTCGAATACAAAACTTCGAAAGTGACATTCGAGAATACCGATTTACGATGAGCATGATTCTTATACGACATTCCATTGATCTCGCATGCGAGATAATGTATTCGTGATTCGAGAGTAGACCTACGGTCTTAAAATTAAATATATATATATATATATATATATATATATATATATATATATATATATATACATATATATATATATATATATATATATATATATATATATATATATATATATATATATATATATATATATATATATATATATATATATATATATATATATTATGTTTTCCTTACGCTTGTAAAAAAAAATAGCGTTCCAAACAAGTGCCGAATTTGCCCTTTCCGCACTTGAATGCAGTCTCGTGCGGAAATGTGGCACTTTCAGCACTAGTTAGGAAATATACTATTATTCCGATATTAGTACAAAACGACTATTTACGATGTATTTTTGCTATTTTTTTTTAATGTTGTTTTCATTTTTATACTAAAATACAATAGTATAAGCTATTTAGTTTGAGCTTACATTATTTTTAGATGTGTCTGTAAGTGGGGCTATATTTACAATGAGAAAGACAAGAAATGTAGACTTAGCGACGCAATATCAGAAATAAAGCTTAACAGTGAAGAAAGAAAGAAAAATGTGACAAAGAACAAATGGAAGTGGTTTATTAAAACTGTTGTTACCGTTTTGGGAAAGTCAAATTCATCAGAAAATGTAAGCGTTTCTGGCATATTGGTTTTATGTTTTAAAGTTATCCCATTTTATCTCTTGGTAAAATTATTAAAGAATATTTTTTAATTAGGTACAATTTTTATTTTAAAATACTGCTACTAATTTAAAGATATCGTTTGTTCTAATTAAGGTATTTAAACAAAAAATTTCACAATATTACAGCGTATTAGAAACCACGTTTTCTTTGGCCAAAAAATAGTAGGCAATTTCGAATGATAGATTCGTGTTGACCAATTTGAACACGTTCCACAAATGCAATTTGAAGCTGGTAAATGCATGAATCCAGATAGTGAACGAGTGTATTTGCCTGTTAGAGATTGCATAACTGCATATATGTCTTAAATTACCTTTAATTTTCAATATAATATATTTCTAAGAAAATGTCATGAACCATCAAAAGTTTTCTACAACCTATAGCACTATAAACTGTACGAATTTTAATACCCAATAAGCTGTTATACAGGGTGTCCAGTAACTTAACCGACAAACTTTAAGGGGTGATTCTACAATGAAAAATAGGGAAAAACTTTATATGAACATATGTCCTAAACGTCTTAGTTTTTGATCTACGGGGTGGTAAAAAATTTAAAAGATTATCGTTTTTTATCATAGCTTTTATACTAATTAGGATATTTTTAAAAAATTTAAAAGACGTCTCCTATGCATAAGAAGACATTCTTTAACATATCAGCAATAAATAAATTTTTAGCAGTGTCGTCCATAAGAAGTTAAAAGTAAATATTTTTAAAGAAAAAAATGGTACACCACTGCATTTTCCTAAAATATAAATCTTGTTTTGAATCCCCGTTTAGTTTAGGACAAATTGATTTCTTGACTTTTTTGTGTATTAAATGGTTTTTGAATAAAACAATAAAAAACATTTTTTGGTATGGTCATTTCGTATTGCTAATATCAAATTCTACAGTAAAATATAAACTTTGTTATTATTCTTTGATTGGATAGGGATTTACCATGCCAAAAAGTGGTTTGGTTTTTATTTATTTACGCGAAAACCGTATATCAAACAAAAAAAAGTAAAGAGATCAAATTTGTTGCAAACTAAACGGAGATCCAAAAAAGATTGTAATTTTAGAAAAATGCAGTGGCGTACCATTTGTTTCTTAAAAATATTTACCCTAAACCCTTGTGGAAAACACTGGTAAAAATTTATTGTTTTCTTTGATGTCAAAAAATGTTTTCTAATGCACAGAAGATGTGTTTTAAATTTTTGAAAAATATTTTAATTGGTATAAATGTTATGATAAAAAAACGATAATTTTTAATATTACACCGTAGTTTAAAAACTAAAACGTTTAGGACATGTGTTCAAATAAAGTTTTTTTCCTATATTTTATTGTAGAATCACCCCATAAGTCTGTTGGTTAAGTTACTGGACGTATAATAAACTTTTTAATTTAATTGTAACCAATTTTATCTTAAACAGCGATAACTTTGCACTAGTGCAGAATCATACCAAAAGAGACCGAAAAGTGGAAAATATGCAGAAACTCTTCTTTTTCCAACTAATTTCTATTCCAGTATTATTTCAATCTATCTAATACTTAAGGAGTTATGACCTGTTTAATTAATTTGTTGGTATTTACAGATTAAAATACTATTTTTTAATCTTAACAATATTTTACGTAATTTGAAAGCTTTTTTAAAGCCGTCTAATATTTTAGACATTATATTTAAAACAAATTCTCCAAACACGCACCAAAAACCTGGTTTAAATTATGCAGCAACATAACTCTTCTTACTTTTTTTTTGCTGACGTAAAACTATACATAAACAGAAAAATTCTCTCTTTACCCCATTACTTTCCACTTTTTATTATATATCAAAAGGACTGTGGCGAGCGTAGTGCAGCGGTAACGTACCAGCATCTCACCGCAACGATCCGGGTTCGAATCTCGGAACCGGACATTGGCATTTAATCGCTCGTCACCTTACAGATGGCTTGGCAAGCCACTGTGTAGTATTCAGCCTACCCCAGGTAGTAGTTATTTAGAAAAAATAACGTCCGTGGTGGCACTACCGCGTTGTCTGAAAGGTGCTGTGAAATGCAAAAATTGCATGTTTCAGTGCTTGGATAACGTTGACGGAATTGCGTGGAAAAAGGGTTAAACATCTAATAACCCGATACCCACGATACTCTTGTACTTAGGCATAAAGCCTTCGTGGAGTGTCAAACAGATAAAAAAATAAAGAAAAATAATTCCTTTAAAATGATAAAGGAAACCAGCTAATAGTTTGCAAAATCGACACGAGCATCTTTTGAGCTTTTGTCAAATTGTGTAGTTTTGAACGAAAAAAAAAAAATTACACCTAAATGATCATGCAAAGTGTTATTTATGCTAGTGAAACTAATAACCAAATTGCCTTAATCTCACAGTATGTCCCGTGACGATATTGCAGTATTAGTTTTTGTGAGTATCAATGTTTTCGGGCACCAACAACTGATTTTGGTCGACCTTCACGACTCCCGTTTGTGAGTGAACGGAGACCTCGAATAAATTCATTATACCAGTGCTTCATAGTGGCACAGGATAAGGTTTCATTACCAAAAGTAAAAGTTAGGTGATTGCTGCATTGCCGTCTTGATAATTCACGTCAAAAATCGTAATAAATCATGGCACGAAAATGTTCACGATTTAATTAATTTTTTCGCTGACACACTATTTTTAACTATATGTAAATACTAATCACGGTCAAATAACAAAATGTTTTGAATAAAGTTAAAATTAAAATGTCAAGCTTTCCAGCGATAATGTCAGAAAGCGTCTGACAACACTCAGTGTTGCCAAACCTCAAAATATAACTAGTGACCCTAGTAACGCTGAGAGTATTGCCCGTTATGAGAAAAACTTGGTTGAGATATTACCATATTTTTAAGGTACATTTATTAGCAACTACTGAATCGATGGGAAAATCTAAAAAATATTAAATAAAGAATTTGATACCTTCTAGGATGAAGTGTCACTCGCGAATTTTCAAGTATCTATACCTCTAAAAAAATATAAAATTAAGCTTTTTTCCAATAAAAATATTTGTAAGTAATCTGGAAGCACCTTTAAAGAATTATATTTAAAACAAATTCCCCAAACACGCTCCAAAAACCTGGTTTAAATTAATTTTTACCTTGTCGCTTCTTTACATTCACTTGTTTGCCGCAAAATGGCCGAATTTTATGCCGGACAATTAAAAATTTTCCGGAGAGGTAAAATGATAAAAGCAACATAACTCTTCTTCCTTTCTCTTTTGCGTGGCGTAAAACCATCCATAAACAGAAAAATAAAACAGTCTCCACACCATTACTTTCCACTTTCCATTGTATTTCCAAGAGGACATTAAAGGGAAAATAATACCGCCGGAATAATAAAGGAAACCAGCTAATAATTTGCGAAATTAGCTAAACAAACAACGGGGTTTCTTTATTGGCTGTAAATATCCAAATAGAAATTTGGAGGAAATTAGGCTGGATTTAATGTGTTTAAAAGTTTCTTTAAATTGTTGTGTAAAATGGAAAATTTATACAGATTTTCTCTTGGGTTTGACGATTTTATTGAGGCTGATGATATGGAAAATTTAAAAAAAAAAGCTATTTATATTAGGGGAATATAAAACATGGATAAAATATTTTTAAATTAACAACTACAATTAATTCATAAAGAGTGAGCTTTGTTCGATGTTTAGTACAGAAATCTCGGAAACCGCTTCAACTGAGAGATGATTAAATGGAGAAAAATTGTAGCTTTTTTACAAAATTAAAAAAGATTAAGATTTCTTAATGCTTGTTATTTTCTTGAACTGTAAGGTGGCATCTGTCGAACACTGCCCAAAAAAACTTAGCCAAACTGAGCATTTTGGACACACAAACAGCCGAAATTATTTTACTAAAATAGAAGAGTTAAAACTCCCTACTGCTTGTTATTTTCTTGCAACGTACTGATAAGGACTAAATAGTTAAAAACCAGTCTACGGTTGGTGATCTCCATTAGCTTTAAAGGAAAACTGTTTGGCTATTGTGAAAATCTGCATCGTCAGATCAGAGAGATTTAACCTTGCAGAGCAAACCATTACTTTCAACTTTTGATTGTTTTTTAAAAGGACATTAAAAGAAAAATAATATTGCCAGAATAATAAAGGAAACTAGCTAATAACTTGCAGAAATTAGCCAAACAAACAACAAGGGTTGCTTTATTGGCTGTAAATATCCAAATAGAAATTTGAAGGATATTAGGCTGGAATTAATGTGTTTAAAAGTTACTTTATATTAATGTGTGAAATAAAAAGTTTAATGGATAGGTACAGGCCAGAAAATTAAATTTAAAGTACCAAAAAAAATTAAAACAAGTAAAAAGATAACTAAAAAATCTTTATTTTTTAATTATTAGTATCTTATAAATTCTTTAACCAATAATCATAAAATTTTGTTGTGTCATTAACTGCATTATGGGGCTTATTCAGAGCCGTAAACAGGAAGGGGGCATTGGGGGCAATTAAAAATAAAGTTTTTGTTTAGATATAATATGCGCAGGTTTGGGCAAAAAAATACGCTCAACTGCATATTCCACCTAAAAAACATAGGCAAAATTTTAAAAACATTCAGTTTGCTATAAACAACACTGTCAAATTACAATTTGGGATATTAATAAAAAAACCATAGTTTTTAAAATGTATAAAACCCTGTTTTTATCTAAACCTTTGTTTAAGTTGGCTCTTTCATAGAATTACCTCAGGAATATGCCCTTATGCCCACAGATAGTGACATAATCCATTTTTTTTAATAAAGTTCTTAGATTTTGTAATTTCAGTTTTTAATATAATTAATGAGAGAAACTTTAAAATTTAACAAGCATTTTAAATAGAAACACCCCCATTATATTTTATTTTTAAATTCTACACTTAAACCTCTTTTTAATGACGTATCCCAAGATATTGTATATTTTCAATATGGCGGCCATAGATCATTTATTGACGACATCCGAATAACAAAATTCTTTATTAAATGATCTATAACCGCCATATTGAAAATAAACAATATCTTGTGATACGTAATTAAAATGAGGTTTTAGTGTAGAATTTAAAAATAAAATATAATAGTAGTGTTTCCATTTAAAATGTTTTTAAATTTGGAATTTTCTCTTGTTAATTACATTAAAAAATAAAACTACGAAATCTAAGTACTTTATTTAAAAAATGGACTATGTCACTACCTGTGAAAGTAGAATAGCTAATTCTTTTATTTTCACAGCCTACTTAGCAAAAAAATGTATTCAAAGCAGAAATAATGGCGGCACTGGATTTTCTTTAAAAATCCTCTTTGGCCGCTATTTAAGATAATAAAAAACATTCTGTATAATATATCATTAAAAAGGGAATTTCATACAAAATTTAAATATAGAAAAAAAAGTTTGTAATTGTATTTAAAATAGGGAAGTTGATGGTACGTCCGGTTAAACCGGAAGTAATTTTAAGGTCGTGATAATGACAAAAAATGTTAAATTATGCTATGATATTACTGTAAATTTTTTATTGGTTTATTTTGAAATTTTCAAAAAAAATGGGGTGGTAACAACATCCTGTGTCACCCGGTATAACTTGCCGACTCCCGGTAAAACTCGATGCCGATTCACTGAATGATGTTTTTCAGTACTATATTAACGGTTAGATTATATCCTACCATCGCGTCGAACAGCGATATTTTTCTTTTAAGATACTCTTGCTTTTCGTGTTATTTACCCTGGAACCAGTATGGCCAGTGTGATAAGACCTATGAGGTAGGAAAACGCATATAGAAGTGAAATTCGATATTGAGTCAGTTATCGGACGTTTTAATGATTATTGTAACCACGGCAGAGACAAGAATGAGACGAGCAACTAAATGTAAATAAATTATCCGAGAGAGAGATAGCTGCTGGGCCTTTCTTGTCTGTCTTCAAGGCAGGTAAACGCAGATGGTGCGTGAGTCGACTTTATCGTTTGCCCGCCAAATTCAAATTATATAGCTGTGCTATTTTTGCCCTTAATGTTAGGTACTTGTTTTTGTTTCCTATTAATATAAAATATTGGGGTTTAGCTCAATAATTACACACACCTTATTAAAAATGTCATTTATTTGGTTTTTATAAAGATTTCTTCTTACAGATAACCATGTCAATATTACCTTAAATTATCTGTTGAAAAGCACAAATTTAATATATACACTGTGATCACTAATAAAAGTTAATATTCAAAGTCCAATTAAGTGTAAAAAACCACGAAACACAATAAATCACAGAAAATGTAAACAAATCGGCCATTGAAAAATATCAAACACAAATATCGAATAACATTTCCGCGTGACTGCCTGCGGCAACGTTTGTCAAGTTAAAAATATTCGATTCATGGTATATTTTCTTTCTCTTAATTAGATGTGAGCCAAAAAAGGACATTAAAGTTTACATGCAGAAATTGTAAACAACTTGGCAATCGGGGCAATGCGATGATTGCTCCATCTACAATAGCCTGCCAAGATGAAAGACACAGACATATTTATTGGAACTTGCGTTAAACCAGAAAGAGATAAATACAATGGACAAATTGTTAGGACCAGTTACTCGTCTCATTGTTGTCTCTAACCACGGCATCATTTTCCGTACCCACACCCATCATCATAATTCTGAAATGTATACAAATCTGTATCTGCAAGATGATGTTTCAGAAAATGACAAGGTTCTTGATATGTTAGGTGATCTATTTTAATAAAAATCGTTAAATTGAATGTTGAAGATGCCTAAACACTATTTTTTGTTCCAAATAAAAACGTAAAATTTGCTTTTGAGAGTTTATTTAAACAATGCTTATTTATTTGTAAGACAATTAAAAAACTGCGCTTGTAAAACACTTAAAAAATACTATTACATTACAATAACTGCAACTTTCTAATCATGGAAGCTATAGAAATATTACTAATATTGTCTTTTCCTCTTGAAATTTTCATGTTAGCACTGGCAATATTGCGAATTTGGGTGATAGTTGTGGTGTTGGCAACGTTGCGATTTTGGACGACATGTGACAGCCACTTTTGCGACAAGCATACACGGAAATCTGGACACACTGTGAATGACATGAAAAGCAGGAGTTCTTTTTAAACTGTCGAAAAGAGAGATCTCTCCTTTGTACTCTTGCCTATTTAAGCCAGTTTAATAAAGACTAACATAATAAAAATGTTTTAATTTTACACCACCTAAATTACCTTGACTTTCGGAAATTAACCCCGTTCTTCATCTTAATTTAAGCTCGTTTAACAAAACTAACCTTTCCAATTTAAGAGATCTTTAGTTTACGGCCTTACTTATCAAATTAAGCGAAATTATTGCAGCAATTTTTGTTGCAAATGGTCTTCTTGCGAGCGGTAAAACGAAATCTCCGAGTCATATTTTAGTACTTACAACTTTGCAGGCGGTTGTAAATTTTGCAGGATTTTTGTTTCTTTTGTCTTGATGTTTAGTTATATACAGGCATAATATACATATAAAAATTGGACTTATTAATTTTATGGAATAGCACCAAAATATTTTAAAATGAACATAATATACATGGTGTTCTAACTCAACAAACAATAAAAACTATACAGGGTGTATCACCGTCGATGGTACCTTAAACGTTTACTGAAAACAAGACATAGGATATTTTTAAAAATTTGGCAACATAGGTAGTTGCTTGTTATTTAATTATATAAAACTTTTTAATGATGTAACGTTGCCCCTTAGACCAAAAAGTAGTATAATCTTTGATATTTAGAGAAGAGAAAGAACACCCGGTATATTTTAGTATTTTTGAATTAGACAATACTTTCAGAATCTTTTGCCCAACATTATTTTATATCTATCTCTTACGGTTATTGAGTTAATAATTATTTTTCATATTTTCACATATATACGCATTTGTAGAAATTTACAATTAAGGGTGTAGCATTTTTTTAATAAAACAGCCTTTACAAGGTGATTCAAAAATTGATTCTACTTGACAAAATAAGGATAGAGCTACATATAATTTTTTTCTAAATGTCATTCGTTTTCGAGTTACAAGCCGTCAAAGTTCAATTTTCATTTTGGTTTTTGTGCCATATTCCATTTATTTTTTAATCAATCCAGTTGATATTTTACACACAAATCGAGCTTTGCAGATTCTAAAATTTTAAGACAAAAGTACTTATTTTAAATACCGCCAGAGGGCACTTTACCTCAAAACTTAAAATTTATTTACATTATAACTTTTTATTTTGACAAATATCGCAAAGGTGTGGGCGCCATTTTATAAACAATCAAAAACTTAAAAAATTAGGTACTCAATATTAAAGTTGATAAATTTCACCGTTTAGGCATCAATAGATATCAAAGTTTTCATCAATTTCAATCAAATTACCTACATACATACAGGGTGTCCAGTAACTCAACCCACAAACTTTACGGGGCGATTCTATAACAGAAAATAAGAAATAAACTTTATAAAAACATATGTCCTAAACGTCTTAGTTTTTAAACTACGGTGTGTTAAATATTAAAAAAAATTAATTTGTATATTATTTAAGAATTTGAAAGACCGTCAAAAGCATTTTCAAATAATTTAATATGTTTCTATTAATAAATGCTATGGTTTTAGAGAAAAAAAGCAAGTTTCTTTAAAATCAAAATTAGTAGTTAAGTATTTATCAAAGATAGCCATGAAATGTCGTGACAAAAATTAAATAATTAGTATTTAAGAGTTATTATTGGAACCCTAACATATAGGTATAGAAACATGGTATATCTTATAAAAAGTCCTTTAATGGTCCTTTAGATCATTTAATAATATACAGGGTGTTCCATTAAAAAAAAAACTTTTTTACATTTTTATATCTAGAGGTAAAATCACAAATTTTAGGTTACCCTGCATAATTCCAAAGAAATTTGCTTATGCAAAACCAATGCAGAGGACCTTGAGATGTTACACCCTAAATTTTAAGTTTCTACAAATGCAGAGCGTAATAAAAGTCCTTTAAAAGGTATGTTTTAAACAAAAAATGTGAAAAATATTTATTAAGTCGATAAGTATAAGAAAATGTCAGGCAAAAAAAATCAGAAGTAATGGCGGATCCAAAAATATTAAAATATATAGGTTTTTTATTTGAAATATTAATGATGATGCTACTTTTTGATATAAGTGGCAACGCTGCATCATTAAAAGTATTTTAGATCCTTAGATCACAAGCAGCTATCTCTGTTGGCAAGTTTTTAAAAAAATGTCCGTTTTGAAACGTCTAAGGTACCATCGACCGTGATACACCCTGTATACAAGGTGTCCAAAAATATATGGGCAATTTCTTAGATTCATATAGAACACATAAAAATGATGTGACAAGTTTCTATACATCTTTTTTCCTTAAGCCCTGTCTTACAGAGATATGTGCCCTTAAAGAACGCCGTTTAAAATGGGTTTTTTTACTTTGATAGTACTTTGTAAAATAAAATATTTTTTAAATATGATAAATGCAAGTTAGAACTTCTTAAAATGGCATCTTAGTAATACATTATTTGCGTTCATTTGTTCGCTATAGGTGGACTAACCCTTACACATTAGTGCTAATTATTTTTACACCCTGTATGACAAAGAAATAAAAAGAGTATTTTTGGGTAGCCTAAACCCTTAGCTTAAAAAATTGTATTCTTTTTCCATGCCGATAATTTAACGCGTTTTCGATAAAAAAAATTGTTTGTTTAGTGGGGACATCAAAAGCATTAGGTTACGGTCGTATTCACCAAGCTCTCACCGACTTTATCAGACTAATAGCAGCGAATGCCAATGCTTTTTGGCATTGGCATTAGCAGGTTATCAGTCTAATAAAGTTAGTCAGAGCTTGGTGAATACGACCGTTAATCTGTTAACAGTTTTATTGGGCAACGGCTTAGCTAAATAAAATCGTTTGATATAGTTCTCTGTATTTTTTAATTAGTTTTACTTTAAATAATAAATTTTGGCCAAAATATCGCTTTTTTACGTCTAGGAATTTATATTTTTTCAAACTTATTTTTTTTTATTACTTTCTTTTTAATATCAATTCTAAAATGCTGTCTCAACTTGACACTCGCATTTTTTTAATATACCTTGTGCCTTCAGTGAAAGCGACAAAACACAACTGAAGTGGCAGTCGGTTCAGCTTTATTATGCAGATTCTTCGTCTCGAAACTCAAAAGATACCGCGGTAACGTGACATTTTTTGCTGTCAGTCCGTGTCTTTAACTAATGTGCTTGGTATAATGAAGAGATGAGAAATAAAGTTTAAAACATACAGTGTCTGTTAGAAAGTTCGCATACTTCAAAAACAATTGTAAATCAAGTAATGAAAAATATTATTTTTATAGGACCGGGGGTAAAATAGCAATTTTACGCCCTAGGGAAAAAAGTATTAAAAACACCCGTATTTATAAATGAGGGCGTTAAATTTCACTTTTTCGACCTGAGGCAAAAAGTATAAAAAACGCTCGCATTTATAAATTTATGAAACAAGAATAATATTAATTAATGGCTAATTTTTTGGTACAACAACAATTTACCTAATTAAACATATGATAACAGTATATTAATTACAATTAGAAGCATTAAAAGTTGGCAATTTTTTTTACCGGTTCTTTTTGGTGTATAATATTAATCTATATACAACAAAAATAAAGAAAAATTGTTTTAAAGAATGCTTGGGCATTAATTTCAGTCGTACAAAAATATTGTTTGCACCTCTGGCGTAAAGCACTTTAACGCCCACAGCTGATCGTTGCCTTCGCGGAGCTCGGACAACAACTTTTAGCCGCGGGCGTAAAGTGCTATTTTACGCCCTTGGTACAAAAATAACTATTTTGTACGACCAGGCGTAAAATACGTAAAACAATAATAAAATTAAATATTGCCCCATTTCTTTTTCTAGTAAAACAATTTATTTAATTAAACGTAGGGTAAAAGTATACTGAATAAAATTTGACACCATAAAAGCTGAAAAATTTTCTCCTACTGGTTCTTTTAGGTGTATAATATTAATTTATATAAAACAAAAATAAAGGAAAAGTAACTACAGGGAATGCTTGTATAATAATTTTAGTCGTACAAAAAACATTTTTGCACCTTTGGCGTAATGCACTTTTACGCCCATAGCTAATCCCGCGAAGCTCAGGCAACAACCTTCAGCCGCGGGCGTGAAAGTGTTATTTTACGCCTTTGGTACAAAAAAACTATTATTAGACTAAGTCGTCTGAGCGCCGATGTATCAACAATTATTCTTATGGATTTTTGCAAAATCTAGTTCAGAATAAAATGATGGTTACGACGATCTATGATGCCAGCTGAAATTTTGGTCCATCTTTTTTAAACCGTAATTGTTTTAACAATTAGGATTTTTTCGCAATAAACAAAATTTTATTTTATTTTTTGACTAATTTTTTTCCGTTTATGATTCTTTACATTTTTTCGAAAAACTAAAATTATCAAGTTACAGTAAAATTAAAAATCCAAAGCACGTCATTAATCAGCTGACGCTCCAGTACATAAAAGAAACAAAATAAAATTACGGCAAAAATTATTATTTGGCCTTTTAATTAGTAAACTAAAAACATATTGACATCATTATTTAACGCTGCCAATAACAAAAATTTCTGTCAACACCGAAAAAAATAATTTAATTCAAAGTTAAATATCTTGAGGTTGGTCGAATTGTGTTTTATCTTGCGACGTTGCCTATCCTCGTTCGACTTTTTACTCAAATGTTCTGTCGCTTTGTTGTTGTCTTTTCGTGCATTATAATTTTAATATTTTTGCGGGATTTTAATCAGCAGTAACTGATTTTAAAAACAAAAACGTGGTATTTAATTTTGCGAGGGATCCAGTTATTGTTTAAATTATTTATATTACTTTGTATTGTAGTCAAAATAACCTTTTTATAACAAACTCGATAATAAACCTGTTTGTTTCAAAATATAATTAAAACTTTTTAATGTGTTACCCTGAAAACATATTAAGGTATTCTAATTAGGGCATTGAAAATTTTTCGGACCGGTTTATTTGCATCTACTAATTTTATTATAATGTCACATATATGTAATTGCGATTTAAAAGCAATTATTGTATTTTTTATCACTAAATAAATAAAAAAAGCAAATAAATAGCAATATGTTAATTTGATTAATCTGCTTTAATTTAAAAAAAAAATAACAACCTCATGTTTTTGTATTACAATTACAAGATTGCAATCATGTTGCCATTTAACGTCACCTAACTATATGACGTGCATTGGAAATTGTTTTATTAGTAGTAAATATTTATTTAAACAATTAAAAATGAGCAATTAGGCCCAAACTTACCAATATGCAAAAATTTCCCATGATGTATTTTTCTTTATTAAATCATCGAACTTTTGTAACAATTATAGAGAAAGTGACTTAACAATTTTGAATTTCAAGGTCTTGTTTTTGATTTCTTAATAAAGTGTATTTTCTTGTTTTTAATCCCTAAAAATCTTTGCGCTTTTCCTGGTCTTATGGTCTCCATATAAACAGCACCTAGGTCAACTTGTTGTATTCTAAGGTTATTACGAGAACTACCTGTGCATATTTCAAAAAAAAATGTAAATCAAGTAATTTAAAATACTATTTAATAGACTAAGTCGTCTGGGCGCCACTGTATCAAGAATTATTCTCATAATTGTTTTTTAGCAGAATCATGTTCAGAATAAAATGCTTATTACATTAATCCATGATGGCAGATCAAATTTTGGTCAGAATTTTTTAAAACCGCAATTGTTTTAACAATTAAGATTTTTCTTATTAATCATTAAAATTTTATGTAATTTTTTTACTAATTTTGTCGTTGTTTACGCTATTTTGGCCTCTCACCGTAGAGACCCGGATTCAAATATCGGTTTCTTAGATCGTGTTTTTATAGCTCGTCAGCTTACAGATGGTAATGGCAAAACCTCTGTGTAGTATTCTGCCAATCCTAGGTAGTAGTTATAAAAAAGTCCTTAGTGGCACTACCGCCTTGTCTAAAAGGTGTTTGGACAACTTTGACGTGACAGGGAGAAATATGGGTTAAACATCTAATAACCCGCAACCTACGGTACTCTGATACTATGGCAAAAAGCCTTCGTGCATTGCCACAAAGACAAACAACAACAAAAACAGAATGAGTACCTAAAGTTAAGCTTTGTAACGTTGCAATTGCAATTCAGCGGTGTCGTCTTTTACTCAACCAAAACTCAAGATTTAAATAATATAAATATGGCATGATGGAACGTAAAACTAATTGTTTTGTTGGAAAAAAAATAAAATTAAGAATAATCCCAATATTCCTAATTTTGTCAAATATCAACTTTTAAACCAACCAATTTCTTTACCTACCAACATTTACATTTAAGTGTCCTAATTTTAAAATTAGAATTTTCTAAAAAAGGCGCTATGCGACAAAAAGTGTTACCGGTGTATCTTGGCTCTCTTGGGATAGAATAATCAGGCCCAACAATCCGCCACTTTACATTTGCACAGATGTCTCTCCTTTGACGCTCTCTTCGGGGATCTTTCGTAAATTAAAGAACATGGCACGGGGTGACTTAACCAGATTTTATCACGGAAATTTAGGGAAGCCGTGTTACGTTTGTTGTCTTGGGAAATTAAAGTGAAATATCTTAATACAATTATTATAGAACTCTTTATACAAAGCTAAAAGAAAAAACCGGAGAGTCAAATATATAAAAAAAACTATGCCTAATGGGTAACTAAACATAAAGAATTAAAAAAATGTATTTTTAAAGTTGCCAAGTTTATAGTTTTCTCTGTAGGTTAGGAAATTTTAAAATTTTAAATTGAATACCAGATTTTTTATTATTGTAATTAATTGCTTGTATCAACTTTATAAGGACCTGATATTATGATTTTTCTACTACTGACACTTTCGGAAATATGGCATCATGCTTTTTTAAATTAATACAAAAACGATTAGGTATGGTCAATTATTTAAAAAACGATCCAACCAATATTTGTCAAAATTAGTACAGGTGTAAAACTGGACCTTCTAAATTGATAAATAGCATTTGTGAGACGTTTTCAAAATTCTTAAAAATAAGTCAGTGAAAGGAAATAAGGAATTTTAATTATGAAACATTAGCATTACCAAAATTTTTAACTGCTTTCATACTTCTTTTGCCTAATATACGTACCTATTTACGTATTATGCAAATTTTAATATTTTTTTCGGTTCGGTGTCCAAATACCATGAAGACACTTTTCAGCATTTCTAGTGTTATGATAAGATCTTTTTACATTTTTTCAGCACCTCTAGTTTTATAATAGGCACTTTTTAAAATGTAAGTTGTTAATATTAGCAGGTAAGCAATTGACGATCTTAGTTTTATCAATCCACTTTAATAAATATTCAGACTAAGATATGGTTTTTATTCGTAACTTTATATCAGAGGCAAAAATGCGCTGATTTTTCAGCTGCAATTTTCTTTGCGGTGCAAAGACAGCAATAATTAGCTGTCTTATTGCAATGGTTTAAGATTTGCACTATTTTTTTAAAAAGATCTGCATTTCTGCATTTTTAAAAATTTTGTGTTGCAGCGAAATGTGAGTTTTAAAACTATGTAAAATAAACGTAAGTGCCATGTCCTATTAAAAGTTACTGCCCCATTTAAGTTATTTTTAAAGACATTTAACAACACAGGTGCTATTTACAGTGGGGGTCAAATTCAACTTGCAAACTAATCAGAACTAATAATTCCTTTTTATCTGTTGCGCCAATCTTTTTCATTTTTGAAATGCTAATAAGTAGATAGGTATGCTTTCTTAAGGTTTGCCAATTTTGGTCAAATATATTTTAACAGAACTGGATTACGGGACTTTTTCAAAATTATGCATTAAACTTCGTTGCAAAAAAGCATTTACAATTAGTCTAGTACGCTTATTTTTAAATCATTTACTGTTGACTTTGGTCAGTATTTATTCAATCCATTTTTCATAGTTTACCTACAAGAAAAACGTACTAGCTTAAATAAGGCTAAATCAGATTTCCTTTGCAACGATATTAAATACACTATTTTGGAAAAAGTCCAGTACCTCCAGTCCTGTTTAAATCTATTTGACCAAAATTGGCAAACCTAAAAAACATATCTACCTATTAGCTCTTTAAAAATAATGAAGATAGGCGCAACAGATAAAAAGTTATCATTAGTTAAAAAGTGTGCAAGTTAAATTGGGCCCACCTTGTAAATGTCATATGGATAAATAAACAAAACATGTTTTATTTATTTTTATTATTTTTATTGATAAGTAAACGTTCTTAAACTTTTTGAGAGTTTTTAATTTTGACACTTAGATCACGTACCTTTGTAATCCCATAAATAAGGGTACGGCTAGGGCTCTGTTTTTAAAAAACTTTCTTATTATAATAATTTATATCAGATTCGTAATCACATATTATTTCTACATTTATAACTGATTTTTACCGTAAAACTTTTGAAAAGAAAGCTTTTTACTGCAAGAGATAAAAGTGTTATTGTAATTAAATTTTTGGTGGATACATTTACAGAAATATCAAGTTTTTTTGTATGTTTACAACAATAAGAGTTGATCAAGGCGCCTAGTTGACAACGACATACTAATTATTAATAAAATCAAATCAAAAACGTGACATCCTAACCCCGCTCCTTAAAATAAATTAACCAGGAGTTAGGATTTAACCAAGACGAACCTAAACATCTTGTAGTCATAAATTCTCCCCTTTTTAAGCGACTTCGCAACTCGAAGACAAAGATGTTTATTCGCCATTCACCCTCTTTGCCATTAGTTTATATTTGGAAGTCGGAGTATACACATGCAAACAAAAGATAGAGGAAATGATGTTCGCATTGCAGACCCAAGGGCCAAAGTAACACAGATACAGTAATCAATCATGGCAGCTTGTCTCTCCGTCTTTCTTCTCTATTTACTAAGTCGGGGTCGTCTTGTAAGAGCTATTTAACTGAGAAAAGGCGCTGTATAATGACAAAGTATTTCGTTACTTTTATTGTTTTTTTTGGGATATTTTGTTAAAAAATCTTTGTTTGACACAATACTGATTATTTACCATTACTTCCTGTTTTACTAATGGGAGAAAAAAGGCATTCGTAAAGCCATAGTCACCCTTATCGTTAATTTTTAGTAAAATTAGAAAGCCCTACTTTTATAAAAAAATAAAAAAATAGTCTTGATTTTTAAAACAATTATTTAATTAATTTTAATTAAAAGTAATTTCTATCTAATAATAATTGGTACAATTTGTGCAGTTATTTGCTTTTTAACACTTAGTTCTTTAAGTCATTTTCGGTGACGTGTTCTATAAAATAAATAATGACATTCGGCTCATGGGCGTCCGGTGAAAAGATAATAAATACATATTAAATCAAAATATCAAAAAGTAGTGTTTAGAATTTAATTTTGGACCGACGTGCAATATTAAAAATAAATAAATTATAAAAAGCCCATTTTTCCCAAAAAAGTCGGTCAATTTACAAATCTATTTTTTTTTAAAAGTTTTCTAACTATAAAGTGACGAACTAATTTGATTTATTACGACTTTTCTTTTTCTTTCACATATAAAACTAGAATATTAAAATAATGAGATTTTGCAAGTGTGTACGCCTGTTTTTATAAGAGCTGTATGACTATTGCAATCAAAATGTAATAAGCCATGTCAAAAAAAATATTAAATAATATTAAACATAAATAGTTTTGTAAAGCAGTGCTCTTTTTATAATTCAATTAAAGTTTAGTCACTCAACCAACAAATTAAAAAAATAAAGTAAAATTTGTAGATTAACCGGTTTTTTTTTAAAGGTCTAGTTCCATTTTTTTAAATTATTTAGATATTGAGCCAACTAACCTCACTTTTCAATATTTTAATTTAATTTTTAATAATTAGTTCCCTAATGGACGCTCATGAGTCGAACGTCATTACTAATTTTTTGGTCACTTAATAAGCAGAGGTGATTGCCAAAAAAGTTTTTTAATAATTTCAAAAATATTTTTTTCTTTTATATGTGTCCAACTCTTTGGCGGGCACTGTATATACTATTTTTGTTTATCTAGTTTAAATTTTTTGCATACATATTTAAACGCAGGAAAGTCCATCGAACTGTACGTCCGTTGGACAACCGCGATAATTTTTTAAATTCACATACAAATGGCGTAGTATGTGCAGTGTCGGTAAGTCGTTATTCTTTTTAAATAATTGCAACCCATTGCCATTTTTTCTATTATAATTGCGGCCTCAATCAACCAATTTTTTAAAAGAGAGTAGTTGTCTTTAATGAATGCCCGTCAGACAATCAGTAGCAGTGGGTAAGTTATTATTATTTTTGAATAAATTATGGTGTTTAAGATCGTGTATAAGGAGCATACACATGCAAACAAAAGATAGAGGAAATGAGGTTCGCATTGCAGTCTCAGGTGCCACATTAGCACAGATAAAGTAATCAATCATGGCAGCTTGTCTCTTCGTTTTTCTGCTCTATTTACTAAGGGTCATCTTTTAAGAGCTATTTAACTGATCTTTGTTTGACACAACAGAGTGCCTATTGTTCACCTGCCCTTTAGTTCCAAAGAAATTGTTCCATATGGTTATAGTCCCCGATGACGTACAATGGTCGTGGAGCAAAAGCTTATTTCACAATATAAAAAAAGCCAAGGTTTTTAGTTCAAAAATAATGTCGTTTTGTATAGGACAGCAGAGGTGACCTTTCCGGTTAAAAGAAATTGTTCCATATGGTTATAGTCCCCGATGACGTACAATGGTCATGAAGCAAAAGCTTATTTCACAATATAAAAAAGCCAAGTTTTTTTAGTTCAAAAATAATGCCGTTTTGTATAGGACAGCAGAGGTGACCTTTCCGACATCTGTTTCTTTCTTTCATATGCTGACTTGCTTACGAAAAGAAATATTAAAACCAAAAAAAAAAGTTTATTTATGAGAGTTATTGCTAAAAGGAAATGGCCTATACTATTTTGTTTAATTAACTTAAAATCTAAAAAATATAGAGGAGTCCTGAATGGAATTATATTAGCCCAAATAAACAAAAAAATAAATTTGTTTCTAAGTCCGGTTAAATTGGCAAAATTTTAAACACATGCGTCTGATATATTTTTTAATATACCCACTTATTAACGTATTATGCGAAAATAAACTTTTTTTTTGGCTGCTATCTCGAAGATACTTTTTCAACACCTTTTGTTTTATGATAATTACTTTTTAAAATAAAAATCTTTATTGTTTGCAGGTATAAACAAAAACAATCGTATATTTGGTACTTTTTTAAAAAGAAAAATTACATAAAAGTTTCAGGCAATTAAATCGGCAGAGTTATCTTCGCGGCCGTCTTTGCTAACTTCCTTCCTTTATGATATGCCGCATGATGCAGGTGACTACATAGGCGCGGGGCTGTAAAGGATTGCGACGTATTTTGTATAATAGTCCAAGAGCCGGGGACAACCATATTAATTTAATTTTAGAGAAGCCTTATATGACTCCAAATTATTTAGCTTTGTAATATTAAATTTAGGTACATATTTTATATTTAATCGCAAATAAATATCTTTATACCATAAGCCTATTAAGAGAAGGACCGATTTGCAAAATATGTTATAAATAATAATGAATATGACAGGGCACAGTGGAAAAACCACCAGAATTTTTCTTATACATTTCTTTAATCTGCTTTTTAATACCGGGTATCCTAAGCCAGTAACCCCCAAACTTTCTTTTTCTCTTAATATGTTAAAATAAAATTTTGTACGTAAATATATCATATAAATGTGCATTGTTTTATGTATTTATTTGTTTTCTGTTAGTTGCGGTTTGGCCGAAAAGAACCTAAACCTTTTTTAAATGAGATTAAAATTGACATTAACAAGTGACATCCTGAGTACCATGATACTCCGTCTGCTATTTTTGGCATCTAAACTTCGTAATCCTTTAAATTTTTTATCAAAACTTCCATAAAAATCATAAAACAACAAATTTTGGACCAAGTAGTCACGAAAAATAGAGGTAAAATTTTCTTATTTTTCATAGCCACTGCAAACTAAGATTTTATTTATTTTATGATCTTAAAATCTTCCCTAAGGCTTATAAAATTAGATATTTAAGCTTAAGCAGCTTAAAACAATTGCAATGGTTAAGAAATAATTAAATTTTTTAGTACATGCTTTCATCATGTATAAATGTCCTGCATTTACTTACTGGGGAATAAATCTAAACCCCTTGATGGGAACCAATTTTATTAGGGCTGATGAATCAAAAAGATTAGTATGAGAACTGTAACGTATCATACTTAGTTGTAGAATCAAGACAACAAGGAAAACAACGAGTTTGTTGCAGTGTCGAGGTTATCACTAACCTCTGTATTAATGAATGGATCAATCAATATTCAGAATTAACTGAGATTTTAAGAGCCGGTTTTAACACGTAATAATATCTGACAAATAAATTACCAAATACAAAAAAAGAATGTTAAAAAAAATAAGAATCTCATATTAAACCAACTTTTTAAAGACTTTTATTTAGACCTTAGAATAGGGCCGGGATAACCCATGCACTGAAGCCGCTCGGCTTATTGTGCGCCCTGTCGTTTTACGTCTGGGTGATGTCAACCAGACGAGACCTACAGATTAACGTGGGTTCCGAACCACGGTCCTATGCGTAACAACTTAAGATCTCGTCCCCACCCAGGGAAACTAATGAACCTACCAACTGAGTGGGGTCCGCATGTCTACGGTTGCGCAGGACACGACAAAGTGTCTTCCGGCGCTTTAGTCCTTGCTGGCTATTAGCGTCGATACATTTTGCACTTTGTCCGTCCTGTTGAGCTAACCACTAATTTTCTAACCTTGGCCGCCGGCAGGATTTGAACCCACCTCACATCGGTTGTGCGCTCAACGAGACCCGGCGCTTTAACACACTAGGCCAATACCCGACTAAGACTTTTGTTTATTATTAGGTATAATTTTTTATTTTAGAGATAAGGTGCAATAACCCTTTGACTTTCCATATCTACAGCCTTAAATCATCAGTAGAATCTAAGTAGTTTAGAATGTATAAAGTTTTTACGTCCCTCTATTTTAACTTACTCTGTAGACTCGAAAATATTTTTAAATAAGGGCACGGTTTTTTTTTAATTGAGATCTGCTTAGTACATGTGTCTTTCTTAAAATAACATTTATCTGGATGTTCCTGGCTCTTGGACTATTTTTATAAAAAGGACCCATACGGGTAGCGGCACATCAATAGATCGCAAAACTTTCTTTTTTTGTGTTTTTTTGAAAGAACCGCGAATTTACAAGCTTAGACTGCTCTTTCTATAAGTAAGTTTCTAAGTCGTACCAAAGCACTTTAATAAATATTCAGACTAAAATATGGTTTATCCATGCGAGATTTTATGCTTTCGTGATAAATTACGGATATCAGAAGCGGGAATGTGCTGATATTTCAGCTGCAATTTCTTTTGCGTTGCAAAGACAGCAGGAATTAGCTACTTTAATGCTGCGGTTTGAGATTTGCATTTGTTTTCTATATAAATGATCTGCATTACTGCATTTTAAAAGATATTTATGTTGCAGCAGAATGCGAATTTAAAATATTAATATAATTAGTATGAGTGTCCTGCCTTTTTAAACGCCAATGCCGAATTTAAGTTGTTAAAAAGATATATATTTCTAAAAAAATATTTTATTAATAGGTGGACGTTTTAAGATCTACAGACTTTACAATTATCTGGGTCTCAAACCAATTTTTAAGACTGACTTGGAAAGCAGACGCAGAACAGTGCAGATATCTCTATAACAAAACCCAAACTCAATATTGAATTCAAAGTTGGGTCGAATACTGAAGATCGGTATTCGAATACGAATACGTATACCGTGAAAAAAGTAATCGAATACTGAATAGTTAAATATTTATACTGCTTTACACATTTCGGTATTCGAATACATACTATTTTGGTATTCAAATACTAAGAAAGTATTCAAATACCACCATTTAAAAACGGCATTTAAAACACAAAATCCTGAATTTTTACTAAAAAGTATTATGCTGAATACCGAATACCAAACACATAGATCTATTCGAATACTATTCGAATACCAGCCCAATGTATTTTAAACACGATTCAGAATACTGAGTATTCGAATACTACCCAACTCCGATTGGATCGGAGCTTTATTAATCTAGTCCAATTTAGTAAATCCAAAGCACAATCATGTTTTTTGTCTCGAAAAAAGTCACAAAATACTCATCTTTTACTAATACACAGCCAAGTTTTGCAGAACCAAGACAGACACATTTAGTCTTGTGGGCATCAGATTTAAGAGAAATGCCAACTGGCATACACACTTTGATCATAATTGACAACAAACATTAAGAGTAAATATTTACAGAATAGGAAAAGTAAGGCGTTTCAAAAAAATATTTCCGACCTAGGATGGATTTTGTTCTGGCCGCCTAAGTATACGTTGCTTTCCAAAGCCCTCCACATACAGCAATAATGCATTTTTGACAAAAGAAGTAAATTAATATTTTTAACATTCAGACTTTAAAAAATAAGGAGGTTATATGTTTGACACCTATGTTTCTTTATGTATATACACCGATTACTGCGTCTATTGAGGACAGATTAAAAAACATTGTTTTTATTAAATAGAGTGCACTTTTGCGGTGGTCTCACATGAAAATACAGTCAGAATTACAAAAGACAAAGGTACTCTTTATTAAAGTGAATAAACCTCCCCGTTTAGGCACCAATAGACACCAAAGTTTTGATCAATTTTAATCAAATTACCTACATAAATACAGGGTGTTTAGTAACTTAACCGACAAACTTTTTATAACAGAAATTAAGAAAAATACTTCATATAAACATATGTCCTAAACGTCTTAGTTTTTGAACTACGGCGTGTTAAATATTAAAAAAAAAAAAAAACTTTTTTTTAAATTTTTAACATTAACATACATTTTTAGGTCATATATTTATATGAAGTTTTTTTATTATTTTTGTTGTAGAATCGTTTGGATAAGTTTGTGGGTTGAGTTACTGGACACCCTGTATGTATGTAGGTAATTTGATTGAAATTGATGAAAACTTTGATGTCTATTGGTGCCTAAACGGTGAGGTTTATCGACTTTAATAAAGAGTACCTTATTTTTTAAGTTTTTAATTGTCTATAAAATGGTGCCCCAGCTTTGCGATATCTGGCAAAATAAAAAGGTATGATGTAAATAAATTTTAAGTTTTAGGTAAAGTGCCCTCTGGCGGTATTTAAAAAAGTACTTTAGTCTTAAAATTTTAGAATCTGCAAAGCTCGATTTGTGTGCCAAATATTAACTGGATTGGTTAAAAAATAAATGCAATATGGCGAAAAAGTCGGTGTATTTTTGAAACATTTATCATTTTATTTGTAGGGTTGTAATACAAAATTAAACTTATTTTTAAATCAGTTTATTTTATTTATTACAAAACCATTCCAGTAAGTATAAAATATTATTTGTTGTCTTAAAGTGTAATAAAACCTTAAGTATCATGTATTATTTGTGCCTTAGCAACTTACATAAACCTCATCATCCTAAAAATGATACGAAATAAATTTTTAATCAAAATTTAAGAACATAAAATCTGTCATAAAAAAATATTAAAAATTTTGTTTTAAATTTATAAATAAAACATTACCATAAAACAGAGCGCTTCATCATAAAAATCTTTTATGACAGGTCTTATAGGAGTAAAAACTTTGAATTTCCACGTCTTTTCTTTTTCGTGGTGTTAAAAACAAAAAGAAAAAAACAGATATATTACTGATAAAATAAAAAATATAAAATAGATACTGTAACAATAATGTAAATTTTCTTTCTCTATAAAATAAATTTAAATATCTACAAAACCTAGGAAGACACACCTTTTATAGGCACCATGTAGTCTGTAAAAGGTGCAAAGTCCACCAAGTCTTTTAAAAGGAAATGATAGGGCCTAATGTGTGTTCGGGGAACAACCAGCAATAATACTTAAGTAATTAATATTTATTTTTTTTTATATTATGTTTTAGATCGCATTTTATCTATATTTAACTCCGAGCAAAAAACAAAAATTAAACTTGTTTAATCAGACAGTTCAGATTTTAAAAATATGGCAACCACATGTATAACTAAGGTAGGCAGTTAGGTAATATTTTTTAATAAATTGTGGTATTTTAGATCAAAGTTAGTCTAACTTTTACTATTGGCATTAAAAACAAAAATAAACTATGTTCTATTAGACACCTCAAAGTTTAAAAAGTTTAAAAAATGTCCATTGGACAACCAATCCCTTAGCAATCACTCACTTGGATAACTGAGGTGAGTAATTATTATTTTTAAATAAATAATGGTATCCTAAATCACTGTAAATCTTTATTTTAATATTGGCATAAAATGACAAAAATAAACTATATTCTATTAGACAGCTTAAAGTTTAAAAAGAAATTTTAAAAAATATCCACTAGACAACTAGTCTGTTGGAAAACCAGCCACTGGGATAACTGAATAGTTGTCTATAGGACAATTTGATTGTCCTTGGGATATAGTTATATGGTTTAAGGATTCACAAGATAATTAGGTCTGTTTGTAGTTACCCCGCCTTTTAATCCTGGTGTTTTTGGTTTTAATTATGTGAACATAAGACGTACCTAATGTATTTTTTTAATTTTATCTTTATAACTGTTTAAAGTGCTCTGCCTATTTCCGATTACAACAAAAAAGTAGTTACCTATTATTTAAAATGAATAAATAATAAAAAAATAAATAAAACATGAACATTTTTAAACCTGGACAAAAAAAGTTGATTGACCAATTAACATTTTAAACCCATTTATAGTCTTCCAATTATCTTAAATTAACCCTTAAAAAAATACATTTTTACATGTTTAAGAACAAAGTTCATTTTTATATTTACATTTTATATCTTTTATAGGTCACAAGGGAGCAATATTTTAATATGGCCAGCTCCATACCGGCAATAAAGAGCTGGAAAAGCAACAAAGCATTTTTAAACTAAAAATAGAATTCATTTTTAAAAGGCCAACTCTTTTGAATAGGCATTAGGAATTAAAAAAGGGTTAAAACCTTTATAAAACGCTTTTAAAATTAAATTCTTTTCATGTGGAACGTTTCTTTTTTTTAATGCAGTAATAGTCAGGTTCAGAAGACGCGCTTTTTAATAAATAAACTTCATTTCTATGATAAATGATTAGTGATGCCATAACTTTGCATTTGTGAAATTATAGTATTTTGAATCACAGTGGATCTAAATTTTACTACTGGCATAAAAAAAAACAAAAATTAACTATATTCTATTAGACAGTTCAAAGTTTAAAAGGTTTAAAAATGTTCATTAGATAACTAGTCTCTTGGAAAACCAGTCACTTGGATACCTGAATTGTTGTCCGTAGGACAATTTGATTGTCCTTGGGATATGGTTATTTGGCTTATACCCCAGTCATCTTAGTCAAATTAAGGGGCCAATCTCGGAATAAGCTAAATATCTGTACATACTTTTATTTTGGGACAAAAATACTCTTTTAAATATCCCCTATGATATCGTGTAAGGAACTCGAAAGATGACGGGTCAAATGTCAAAAAATCAGTTTTTGCGAATATCTCATTTCTTTTACTTTTAGTCGCATTTAGGTATATTTAATATAAAACTTGTATTTGAGTATTATTAGCAAAAAGGTATAGAGTGCATGGGTATTACATATACATAGGTATTACCTTTTACACCTTGAAACTTTTAAACTGGTACCTTGAAAGTTTTAGTATAAGGAATACCTTGTTCGATTTGAGTTTTTAATATCAAAATGCCTCATTAAACGGAAAATAAACATTAAATGTTGGATATCATCAGGGTGTAATTTAATTGATAGCTAAAAATACAGGGTAGTTTATTTAAGGAAGAAAAGTTCATATAAAAATATAAATGGAAATTTAGGTTTGTACATTAGTGTAATACATTTCATTATTATAAATTTCATAGGACAATTTAAAATAAAGTTTTTAAATCAGATTTTATCAAAATAAAGCAAATGTATATTGCACTAATGAACAAACTTAAATGTTCTCAAATTTAGCAAAAAAAAAAAATCAAAAATCTATATTTTTTAAATAAGCAAAATTGCATATTTAGAAGATATTTTTAATTTTAAACAGATTTTCTTTTTTGATATTAGCAAAAAATACAGGTACTTTACTTTTAAGCAAAAATTACATTTTTGGCCAAAACTAGTAAATGACTAAGACAATTTAATATCTGATGATTTTATTTTGGGTTTTGGACCATGCAAAGAATAATTTTTTTTCGTAAATTGAATAATAAAAAAGTTTTCCATATGACGCCAACTTACGTAGACACACTGTATATGTTTTTGGTGAGATATCATTACTTTTTTTTAAAGAAAACTAGGCAGCTATTTAGATTTAAGTTATTTTTTCTTGCATTTCTGCTGCATAGTTTTCTTTTTATGTAATCTACATTTTCGTTAGCCATCACAGTGCTTATTGGTCATTTATTATCTGCTACCTTGTTAAAACGCTTCCTGTTTATGCTTAAATTAGCCAATTCCGGGCAATATACCGGTCTTTTTCTCTGTAGTTTTTACAGTTCGGGCTGGGAACGTACGATATTAAATTTCTACACCTAATCTCACTAACCCAAATTCTTTCTTTTGTTTATTAATTTAAGTACAGATTTTAAAAAGTCAATAATTTAAAAGAATTTTTTAGAACCTTAATTTCATTATAATTTATTTTTAAAAGTAAATTTATTTTGGCTATTTTTTATAAGAGAATGTAAATGTTATGTTAATGAAGCTTTTTTAAAGTAAAGAAGTAAAAAAGTAAAAATTTAGCCATTTAAATTCAAAATAAAGGCCGTTTAAAAACGTGAACTCCGTGGAATATATATTTCCATACCAAAAAAATTACATTTAAAAATTTAACGTTTTAAAGGGGTTAAGCGGTTCTTTTCAGGTAGAAAAGCTTTTTCATTTCTTATTTTATTCAAAGTTAAAAAATTTAGAATGACCATGACCAATAAGCATTTTTTAATCTTTGTCAAAAAAGGTATAGCAAAAGCATTTCATAAAGTTAATTAAAACATTTAGTTAAAAAAAGCACTTAACTGATTTCTTTCAGGTAAAAAACCTTTTTACAGTTAAAAAGATTAAAATATTTTATTTTTATTTAATATATGAAAAGGAACTTTTACACAGTCCAAGTATAGCAATGGCATATTATAAAATTAATTTATGTAAGGCATGTTTAGCAGAGTGGTTAGAGTATTTTTAATGCATTTTATATACAGAGGATCTCTAAACGCTATCTACAGGATGTTAAAGTTTTTTTTTATTTTAGTTATTTTTAAATACTTTATTCATTATGACATCTCTTTACAAAATTTAGATCGGGAAATCATAATATGCTAATTTTTTTGTCGTAAAATGGAGAGAAGTATCATAATTTTAATTTGAACTCG